>JAYMSU010000497.1:0-13604 GCA_036897765.1 Erodium chrysanthum | reverse complement strand
CGCTTTCGGTCCGGTCGGTCTTGTCGGTTTTTTCGGTTTGGCGGTTTTTTTGCTCAGCCCTAGATAAAACCATGAAATATTAGTTTAAAACCATTCAACAATATACTTTTATACACTGCATTTCAAACCAGTCTAATTTCAAATCATCACCCAGCTTGTAATCACAAGGAAGTCTACAATGACAATAAGAATTCTAATTTTCTAAAGAACCCAATCAACAAAATTTGGAGTGAGCGGCTGGAGGAGGAAACCGAATGCCTAGGGTTTGTTTCCTGTGCTCGTGTGGTACAACTGTTTACTTGAGGCCTAAAACTTTCGATTCTGGACCAAGATTTTACTCGTTTTCTCGCATTTGCAAACGGATCCACCCATTAAGTAAACAATGTATTCAAATACCGAGTTCTTGCATATATGACTGTTACATTTAATTTGAATTCATACCCAATTCTTGATCTCAACCCTCTATTAAGAAAAGCTCTCAACTTTTTGAAGAAATTACGCCGTTAAAGAAAGCTCTCCATACTCATATCTTATCTCAACACTCTTTCAAAAAAAGCTCTCAACTTTTGGAAGAAATTACGCCTTCGAAGAAAGCTCTCCATACCCCATTTCTTCATCTCAACACTCTTTCACGAAAAGCTTTCAACTTTTAGAAGAAAGCTCTCAATTCTTGAACAAAGTACGCCTTGGGACATGGAGAAAGCTAAAGCATCAGAAACAGGGAAGGCATGGGAAACAGAGAAAGGGAAAGCGGGGAAAGCTAAGACATCGAAAATAATGAGTGCTTCGGAAACAGAGAAAGGGAAAGCATTTCCTCACAAAGCTGTCATTAAAATGTATTTTTCAGTTCAAAGGCGTGAACAAATCGTGGTATGGTCTCTTGTCAAGTCAATACTTCAAAAATCTCATTTGGTCTCTCTCCTAGAGTCCAGCTCTACAAAGTACAAGGCAAAATTTTCGTATGATGGGTTGATTCTACTGGTCAGTGAAGATTGGTACAAGGCGGCTTATAGGAAATTATGCTTGAGTCAGTGTTTTATTTGGAATCTCAACCTCAGAAATACTCAACAGCTTCCCACTTCAACCATGTCAGCAGAAAGAAACTTATTTGGAATATCCTTACATGCACATGGTTCTCTATTCCGTCATATATGTCAACATTTCTTGCTAAGTAACTGAAGAAAAGAAAACTTTCACCTTAGTAATGAAGTGTGTACACCATGGATGAGGTGTTGAAAGAAAGTGAGCTCTTACACCTATTTATAGTACTCCACCTTCTTAATGGATGATGGAGATCATGTCTTTCCTATTTACATCCAAGGGGTGGAGAATCAAGCTCTAGAATTCTCCCCAATCATCCTACAAAATATCTAATGATTCTTCAAACTCTTACATTATTTCATGAGTTGCTAATTTTTGGAGCTCTTCTCTACATTCCACAAAAACCCGCAACTTGCACTTTCTAAGAGCTTATATGACCTTGACTGGTTTTGACCCTCTAGAGCCTTCTCCAATGCTCTAACTAAGTCCCCAGTCTTCTCCTATACTCCCCAAGAGTCTAGAGTCTTCCATGAAGAACCACGAAGTCTTGTTCCCAATAATTTTCAACAACTCCTACGCATGTCAAGTAAGTTCTAGAACCTTCTAGAATATGCACAGAAGGAGATGCGGAGAAGAGACCAGACCAACAGAATTGACGCCGCCCGTTTTCGCAATTGGGTGCCACCCTTTGCTACTAGCAAATGTTGGCGACAATCCTTCCTCTACGCTATGCGACTGAAGAAGAAGGAGATGAGTCAAGATGCCTCCGACGCTGTCACCTTTATCTCCGATTCTCTCTCTTTTTGTCAGATTTGAAGGTTGGAGAAAATGAAAAGGTCGGGAATGTTTGGTTGTTTTTTTTTCTGTTTTTTTTGATTTTTTTTATAAGTGAAGGATAATGTTGGTGTTTAGAAAAAGCCAACAGGAAAAATTAACGTGAAAACTAAATTTTGTTAAGTATAATTAAGTGTAAATTTAAATTTTAAACGTAGTTAAGTGACAAACTCATTAATTTGAGTGTAATCCAATATAATTTTCCCTTATTTACGCACTTCTGAAGGCGCGAAAATAGTGAACCTCCGCGCGACTTGTACGAACCTGTGCTCGTTTCGCTGATAAATTTATGCGATCTCTACTACCACTGCCGGCGGTCAATCTTCCTTTGAATCAGGACACACCGAAAGGAAAAACCCCAATCTTCCTCGCCACTGTATGCCATAAAATGAGTCACAACTCGTCTCGCTCAGCGAACTCAGGTCCGAAATCGAAGAGGAGCTTCAGTTCAATCTCCGCAAATGCCAACAACAGCAGTAGCAGCAACGGCAAGAGAAAAAAGAGCAACCAGAAAACCCTAGGAATGGCCTGGGGAGCCAATTCCGTTTCCTCCTCCCGCTCCTCCTTCCGCACCTCACCCTTTTCCAATTTCGGAAGGTAGGTATTCCCACAGACCTCAAGATTTTTTTAGGGGAATTTGTATTAATTAGAAGAACCAAAAGTCTTAGCATTCAAAACTTTGTTGATTGGTTACTGGAATTGAGATAGTTGTTTCATTCAATTTCCAGGAAACTTTGAATTCTGATAGTCATCATCTATATTTAGTTGTTGTCGTTCATTTTTTTGTTTTTGTTTTTGCTTTTAATTATTTTCGTAATTGTTGTTGTTTGGGGTATGTAGTTACATGGAAGTGAAGAATCAGAAACTTCATAACCAGTTCGATGCAGAAGTTAGTGGTTTTGATTCTGGGAATCATATATTTAGAGGTGTTGCCATTTTTGTGGATGGGTTCACAGTTCCTTCGAGTCAGGTTCGATTCTACTTATAGCGTTGCATTCATTTGTTAGTAAATAAAAACATTTTTAAGTGAGCGTTGCATTCATTTGTTACTGTTTACCATAGGCTAAAGAAATCCGTGGACTTTGATTTGGGAAATGTAAAATTTCAGATATTTTCGTCTGAAGCAAACACATTAGTTTTTTTATTCACCTTGATATTGAATTGTTGTAGGAACTGCGAGGCTACATGGTGAAGCATGGTGGGCGATTTGAGAATTATTTTTCAAGGCATCGTGTCACCCATATCATCTGTAGCAATCTGCCCGATAGTAAAATCAAGAACCTTAGGTTCGTTCATGTCCTTTATCTTACTGTTACTATATTAGTTTTATTATTGTGAGATGATCAAACTTAATTTGATTTTACTTGATTTCTGGTTCTTATTGATACTTGTTAATATAGGTCCTTCAGTGGTGGACTCCCTGTGGTTAAACCCTCATGGGTGTTGGACTCGGTCGCTTCTAACAGACTTTTGAGTTGTAAGTTATTGATTTTTACCATTCTGGACATTTGTTAATCCATACAATGGTTGTATCATGGTGTAGCAAATATTAAACTATACAAGAGGTTTATTCATCATTCTTGGTCACTTTACTCCTTGTCTTTTGTTTAGAGAATATAAGATGAGTAGGCATTTTAATGCGTTAACTATTGTTCTCTTTGGAAGTCTTTCTTCTTGTGTTTTTTTCTGTCTTCTGTCACCATTGATTTTTTTTTTTTCCTTCCTTTTTTGCTCCTTAAAGGGGTTCCTTACCAACTTGATCAGGTTGCTAATAATCAACCCAAGCTTTCTGCATTCTTTGCCATGAAGAATTGCCAAGTTGTTGAGGATTCGTTGAATGCTACTACTACATGCCAAGTAATTCCTGAAATTGAGGATTCAACATTAAGGGGTGACACGCCAAAAGATGCAAAACTTTCTGCAGTGGATAAATCCCAGGAACATGAATTGCTACTTAAGGGAGAACCTGACCAACCCATGCACGAGAATGATAGCTCAACTCTGATCAAGGAGCCATCTAGTGGTAGTGAAGAATGTTATGGTGCAGAAATGGCAAATCCTAGTAATGTTAATGCAGAGGAGAACAATGTGGAAACTAAACTTCAACCTAGTCCCCAGCAACCCTCTGGTTCAGTTAGTGCTCGATGCTCAGACGATCAAAATGCAAAAAATTACTCTAGCTCTGCAGTTACTGGGTCCATAAATCAGCGTCATTCAACTCTTGGGGACCCAAATTTTGTGGAGAACTATTTCAAGGTGGTGAATAAAATCAAATGAATTTAGTCTTACTTGATGTTCCAAAATATTTGTATTAATAATACTTAACATGGCTTCTGTTTATGCAATTTTTTGCTTGACTTTCCTCATTGATCATTTAGGCTAGTTAAATACCATTTGGTTATCATAAGAGCTGTAACTAATATTGTTATATATTCAGCATTCATATTCTTACATAGCTTTGTTCTGCAGTATTCAAGGCTTCACTTCATAGGAACCTGGAGAAACCGTTATCGTAAGCGTTTTCCCAGCATGTCTATTGGGTCCAAATGCTCGTCTTCTAATGGAACAGGTCTTGCTAATTCTCGGAAGTCTGCTGTTATCCACATTGACATGGTAATCTCCACAATCTAGATCATGGTGGAACTTCTTATCTACACATTTGTTTCTTATACTTGTGGATAATTTATTTATCATGGTCTCTAAATTAAGGTTTAGGCACAATTAGGAAAAAAAGGAACTATTTCCAATAGTGTGCTAGATATCTAGTTCAAACCTGAACTAAATATATTCCCAAACAACCCTTATATGATGATACCAGTATTATGCTGCTTCAGGACTGCTTTTTTGTCTCCGTGGTCGTCAGGAACCATCCCGAGTTACAGAGTAAACCTGTAGCTGTATGCCATTCGGACAACCCAAAAGGAACTGCTGAAATTTCATCTGCAAATTACCCTGCTCGGGATTCCGGTTGGTCTCAATGAACCATTTTTATTTTTCTTGCTGAATTACTTACGATAGAGAATTATATTTTTCTTGTATTCAAATGACAATTTCATTGTGTTCATTAGGAATCAAGGCCGGCATGTTTGTTAGAGATGCAAAGGCTCTTTGCCCCCAGCTTGTTATTGTTCCTTACAACTTTGAAGCTTATGAGGAGGTAGGTACATTAGAGGGTTCCAGGTGGATTTTTATTGTGTGTGAGATTGCTTCATCTATCAGTTGGTATCCTTCACCAACAGCACAAGCTTTTTGGTCGGAAATCTAACATCTACTTCATTATTCAGCTTTCCCTTTTAAATTAACATTGAATTCTCTGTTCTTATGCTTGGTTGTTACTTTGGCCTAATGTGTTGGTCCTCCAAGTGGTATCTTTGTCCTCCTGTGTTGTTTCCTTGAAGTGTTATCTTTGGCATTGCAGGTAGCTGATCAATTTTACAACATCCTCCACAAGCACTGCAATAGAGTACAGGTCTGGTTTGATACATATTCTTAAAGGGTTTTCATTGGCAGATGTGTTATTGTCTATATTGTGATTGCTATTGAACTTAGGCTGTAAGCTGTGACGAAGCATTTTTAGAAGTCATGGACTCTGAAGAGGAAAACATTGAGGTTTTAGCTTCATCAATTAGAAAAGAAATTCTTGATAATACAGGATGCACCGCTAGTGCTGGGATAGCTGGAAATATGCTCATGGCCCGCCTTGCCACGAGAACTGCTAAGCCAGATGGTCAATGCTACATCCCTCCTGAGAAGGTAATATTTCAGGATGCACACTGTTTTTTCAATTAGTTTTATTTCTCATTAGCATATTGATTTCTTTACTTGCAAAATAAATATTCTTCCAATTAATACTGATTTGACTTAATTAAATTATTTTAGGTGGATGCTTATTTACATCAACTTCCAATCAAGGTTCTTCCAGGGATTGGCCGTGTTTTAGAGGAGCGGTTGAAGAAGAAAAATATCACAACTTGTGGACAATTGCGCTTGATTTCCAAGGTTCTGTTTCATTCATATTTTTAGTTTACATTGATGCACAGTTCCTTTTATTTTCCTTGTGCTGCATGATATTGATGTGCAACTGTCACAAGCCTGCACATGCTTAAACATTTTATTATTTTACCCAAACATTGAATTGGATTTCAATGAACAGGTCTACAAATCTCATCTTGAACAACCTGAGATACAGTAAGAAAATTCAAGATTGAATTGACATGAAATCTTTTTATTCTAAAGACAATATTATGGAGTGGAATGATTCATAGTTTTTGCACCCCAATTTCTTTGCCTACATCCTAGAGAATTCATTTTGTGTTTGTAGTATGTATTAAGTGATGTTCAAGCAATTTACTGCATACATCTTTCGTTCTCCAGAACTCTCTTCAACAGGACTTCGGAACGAAAACTGGTGAGATGCTGTGGAACTATTGCAGAGGATTTGACAATAGACTGGTTGGAATGATTCAGGTTTGTCTCGGAACATAACTTTAATACACAGCTAGATACTTTCGGTAGGAGCTATAATAGTTCATTTACTCTTGTAACAGCCATATCATTTTGCAAAGGTCCTCATTTAGTGTGATCATCCTCACATGCATACAATATACTAATTTTATGTCATATTTTCTAAAGCTAGTTTGATACTTTAGTACATCAGTTAATCGCCCATTTCAATTAATAAAGACCTTTGATAATGCACTTTCGGAAGTTGAGTAGGCATAAATGCATAAAATTGAAGTATAATGGTATTTGCTTGAAAATTCTATAAAGGGGATGACTACAACCTGTCTCCCTCCAAACAAAGATATCATGTTGATTTTAGTTGTCCCTTCCTGTTCTGACACACCTTTTCTTTCTCTTTCAGTGCATTTCGTGTTAATTTATCATTATCATTTTACCAAGCCTGCTTACAGATAATGTGATCTGCAGGAAAGCAAGTCTATTGGGGCTGATGTTAATTGGGGTGTTCGGTTCAAAGAAATGAAAGATGTTTGTATTCTATCACAGTTTAGAAACCTTGTGACATATTTTCAATTTACTTTTCTAGTTCTCATTTTGATTGGTTCAAGGAATTCACATTAAATTTTACAGTGTCAACAATTCCTCTTAAACCTTTGCAAGGAGGTTTCATTGCGCTTGCAGGGATGTGGAGTGCAAGGGCGGACTTTTACCCTCAAGGTAAACATCTCCTGGTTTAGTTTTATCACTGTGATATTCTAATACTACTGGCGTATAATGTGTTCCCTTTGCAGAGTTAAGTAGAGTGGGTCTTCTGCTTATCTTCCTTAAGTCCTTTATAAGTCATTATGCCATCTGTTATCTTTGAGTATGTCCGTCATATTCTATGAACTTGGGCTGATTTTTTTCTGGCCTTTGTTGTATATTGACCTAGATAAAAAAGAGAAGAAACAATGCTCGGGAGCCTGCAAAATACATGGGCCATGGAGATTGTGAAAATTTGAGCCATTCGACAACGGTAGTGGCAGATTACTACATATTTTACTTGACTTATGGGCAAGGCTTGGACATGTGCATGAATATGAACACTGACTTTTGTCTCGCATCGCCTTACAGTTTGGCTTTCATTTGAAATTTACTTGCATTGTTCTCATGATAGGTTCCCGCAGCTACTGATGATGTCGAGGTTCTCCAAAGGATAACAAAGCAGCTCTATGGGGCTTTCCATGTGGGTAAGCAGTTTTGGCAAAATTTAAATATTTTTATCACCAGTAAATTGAAATAGAATTTGCATTGGGTTCTGTGTACACATCACTATGTACAACTTAAAGTCTGAGTTCCACTATGGTTTGGTTTTGATAGCATTCTCCTTTGCTAATGATATACATGTATTCAGTTGGGTTATTGGTCTAAAAATTTTGATCTGATATTCCAATAATTTCATGTTGTCCGTTAACCTTTTTTACTTAGATGTCAAGGATATACGGGGTATAGGCTTGCAAGTTTCCAAGCTTGAAAATGTGGATACTGTTAAGCAAGGTAAATGTTTTTTTTTCTTAATAGTTTAATCTAGTTGTGCTCGTATGTTGGCTATAAGCCTGTTTTTATGGCAGATATTACTCATTATTATTTGATGCGTGCTATTTATTCTCTCTCCGATAGTAAATCTATTTGTTAACTTCACTGTTTGAAGGGCTGGAAAGAAACTCTTTGAAATCGTGGCTCGCCTCTGCCACAACAAGTAACACGAATCATAAAGGCAAGGAAAAGGTTAAAATAGGTAACTGATTTACAATATATTTATTGCCTAACCCATTTGTTAGGTTTTGTTTCTGCAAGTTTGTGGAATTAAGATTGAAAAATGAGTCCATGTATCAGACTTCATATTGATTTATTAGACATGTACATGTAAGTATCTTATGAATATATAAGAATCATAAGTTTGATGCTTCTTGCTTCTACATAAGCAAGCAAGTTCAAATCTTGGTACAAAAATGGCTTAACAGCCACAAAAATATGCCTGTGTTCCCGCATAACCTGTTTTCCATGACAAAACAAATAGTTTTAAGAACCATGAATATCTCAATCTTGAATATTTAAAGCGAGCATTTAGTGGTTATTTTCTAGCATGCAAATGTTAAGAGTAATGCCTTTTTTTCGTCTTTATATGCTCGCTATATTTGTTTACTGATATTCAGTTAATCTGTCAGATAAACTAAAAAAGTGCTTACACTGATGAAATCATGTTTCAGATCAAGAAGAGCAAAACACTGATAAAACCCCTATTCAGTTACATGCTAATTCGGTGGACAGTACTCTGTTAGATAGTGAAGCTTCTCCAAACCAGGTTCCAGCACTGCCACCTCTCTATGAACTTGATCGGGGAGTCATAGAGAGTCTTCCTCCAGACGTCTTTGCAGAACTAAACCAGTTGTATGGCGGGAAGTTAAATAATTTTGTTACTCAAAATAAAATCAAAACTAAAAATAGCAGCCATTCTTTTTGTGTCTTTTCAGAGGAACCAGTAAAAGGTGAGTTATCTAATGTTGGTGATTAGGTGTTGTGATATAATTTCAAGTGCATGATATACAGCTTGGTTTTGTTAATTTAGGTACGATAAACGGAGGAGCTTCTCATTTTTTGGATCAGGTCATTGCAGTAGAAAACCAGGTAACCTACTTTTACTTTTTAGTTTTTTTGGATAAATCTCCTTGAAACAGCTTCCTCATACACGTATGCAACATTGTGAATAGATTGCTTGCAAGCCATTGACTTTTCTAGACTACGGCTTATATTTTAGTAAAGACCCCATCACTTTCAAGCCTGTCATAGCTGTAGAATTGTAGCTTGGATCTTCATATAGTCTTTTCCTTACCCTAAAAGGAAAAATGGAATTGTTGCATTAAGATTCTTGTGGCATTACATGTGGTGAAAAAAATACCATTGTTTCAGCTGGTTCCAGAGAAAGGATATGACTTAAATTTTGTTTAAGATTCCAGGGTTATGAGAGTGCCTGTTAGGGGTTATCTCAGTGCATGTGGGGACAACACTTAAATTGAGGATATGCTGTTGCACAAATCGGGGTATCTCAATGCATGTGGAAACAACACTTAAATTTTAACCTCGATTTTTTCTTTGTACAACTATGAAAAACTATTTTTTTGATCGGCAAAACAAACAAGGAACAACTACTATTATAAACTGTTTATATTCTGGACACTAGGAGCTTGCATACATGGACAATTAATTAGAATTACAGGTATGGGCAGCCGGGTCTTGCCATACCAAGAAAATCTTTGGTATTTCACTGGCGGATCAATTTAGAAGAATCATTAACAGCTCTCTTTGGATATTTCATTGCTTTTATTGTTTTAACATGTTACTTTTTGTTCGGGAACGCAGCATGTGGTAGAGGAGTTACAAGGAGTTCCAACTTCTGTTTCTGGGGCAGGACCCTCTAAGTCTAATACATCTGTTTCTACTTCGGGTCTCCACAAAACTGATTTAATGCCTTCATCATTGAGTCAAGTAGATACCTTGGTGTTACAACAGTTACCGGAAGACTTGAAAGCTGACATACTTGAGCTGCTTCCAGCACACAGGGTGCAAGAGTTTTGTTCAAATTCTGGCTCAGGTTTTCCTACAGCAAACCCTCAGGAACAACCATTAGATGCCAAGGGTGCTGACAATCATGCTACAGTCTACGGGCAAGAGCCGTTAGATATTAGGAGCACCGGGGACCAATTTGGATCGCCTGATTCAGTTTCAGGCAACAATATTTTTAGTGGAAACCCTCCACGATGGGTTGATCAGTTCAAAGTCAGCAATTGTTTGATACTTAACGTTCTTGCTGACATGTTCTACAAAGCAGGTTCAACTGATAAATTGTCTTCAATTCTGCAATGCACTATTTCCGAACCTCAACGTCATATAGATTTGAAGTGCAATGATTGGGATGAAGCTATGAGCAGCTTGTGTGAGCTTTTCAGGCAGTATGTCAAACTGAAGATAGCACATGACATTGAAGAGATCTATGTTTGTTTCCGTCTTCTTAAAAGGTATGTATTAAATACCAGAGGAGATCAGCCTCTCTCACTCTCACCCTCATGTATCATTTGAAGAAATTTCATCAGCTTTTGTATGAAGTTTAAAGCGTAATGTATCTGTACATATTCATGCTTTCTTTACCGGGAAATCGGTATCCACATTTTGCTCATCAAGATCATTTAGGCTTCATGATTGGCTATGCTTAGAAGCTATTGATAGTACTGTGGATGTGATTATTTTGGCATGAAATTTTTTATTATTGACTTGATAAAACTCATTTACTTTTCCTTCTACGATTCTAGTGAACGGTCTTAAAATATTATGATATAATGGTAGTTACTCTGATTTTAAACTGGATGAGTTTGTAAAAATGGACTGGTTTGAAATGTATTATAAAAATATATTGTTGAAGGGTTTTCACTAATATTGCCATGCTTTGTTACATGAAGCCAGCCACTTTCGTTGAGGCATTTTAATTTATTCTTGAGTGGAGATGTTGATTCAAAATTGTTTGTTGCATCAGGCTCGCAGTGAAGTCTGCTTTTTTTTCAGAAGTGTTCGATGTTGTGAGTCCTTACCTTCAGGTTAGTAAAGCTTCTTTTTCCTCTCTAGCTTCTTTGATGGACAATATGTATGATCCTGTGGAATTTGTCTCGAGGTATCTCATGGAATAATTTTGCATGATAGTTGTCATATTTACTTATTGTTGTGCATGGTTTTATGATGCCTCATGGCTCTACTTACTGATGTTGGTTTCTTTTGGCATTTTTTATTTATGGAAACCTCCATTTCTCAGTGTTTATGTATGCCCTCTGTTTCACACTTCAATCTATTGTCATCTGACGCTCTTAGAGTTTGAATATGTTGTAGGCACATGTCAGTGAAAACTATGGAGGAAACTTGCATATTTCATGAAAGGAGTAGTACCATCAAGTTTATTGTCATTTGGTTGTGATGATTATACGTGTGAGAGGAAGAGTGATCTTTGCTCTAATCCGAAGTTTTGTAACATTACAGCAATTTTGTGTAGGCAAGTGTTTTCTCAGTGATACTTTGGCAATATTTACCATACTTTGTTGGGGTCTCATGCACCAGGCCCACCCATTTGTCTTACTATGGACTAGTTTTGGCATATGGACTTGCTAACTGAAGTTTTCAATGTTCTCTTGCAGGTTCTAGATATCCACCAAGTACCTTGATGGAAGAGTTTGAGCTCTTCTGAATATTTTGTAACAAACATGCTGCATGCTCTCAGTTCCTACTCTCTACTGGGTTTCTCCATCAATGTTCTATCCCAAATCTGGAGGCTTGCTCCGGAGTGCAATATCTATGAGCTAACATCAGAAATGCCTGGTCCCTAATCTAAAACGCACTTTATCTGTCTCCTGCTGTTATCTTGTTTGAAACAAGGTGCTGGGACGTACTGTTATGTCTCAGCTGGCTGTTGGATGAAAGATACAAATCTGGATTTGCATGCACACAACTGCACCCTCTTTTCAACTCAAGGTGCACTTAGAGCTTTGGATTCAATATGTGTGGTAGGATGGAAAAGACAGCAAGCCGGAAATAACCTTGGTTTTAATATAATTCTTCATATTTCACTTTGTATATACCAGTAATTGTCGTTGAGTATTATGGAAACTATGACTTAGGAGGATTCAGTTTGTTAGATTGCTTCGTTAGTGGCGAAGATATATTATTCCATGTTGACTAGGAAAGATGAATGCTTGTAAGTTCTTGTTGAAAGAAGAAAAAAGTGGTTCATCTTTAGGATTTGAGAAATATATTAGTTAACTTGTTTGGGTAGGTGCAGTACTGAAACAATGAGAATGGTCCAGTGCTAGTTATTTATATATTTATCTTGTTTTAGTCGTAAGTGATGATGATCTTTGAATTTATATGTCTAATAATTGAGTTGAGTATTTGAGAATTTGTAAGAATGGAATAGTTCAAATGCAGAGGCTTTTTCTTTGAGCTACTTGTTGGCTTTGCTGCACATTCTTGACTTCTACAACGGCCTAGCTGGATTCCACTCTTGGTCTTGTGTCCCAGTAATGGCAGGTCACTTCTTCTTTGAGGTGTTTCTGTTCTCTCAACTAAAGAGATGTTGATTTTGTAGACGCAGTTTCTTGATGGTTTTAATTCAACTCTTGCTAAATAATGCATGCCTGTTCATTATAACTTTGTTAGACTAGAAGTGGGATTTTGAATAGACAGTGGAACAGATTTTGTTAAAAATCAATATTATTTTGCTTTGGTTGAGTAAATGTGTTTGTTTAAGTTCCTACCAACTCCAGGAAAAAAGTCGACGCAATGATTTTTAAATTACGGCCAATATCTAAACCTGAATTATCATTGGAGTGAAGAAATGATTATATAAAAGATGATCCTGGTGAAGTGAATAAAATTATAATTCTAGAATAGTACCATTGTTTATGTAACTTTATCTTGTTATCACAGTTTTTTTTTTACTTGCATAATGTCACCCACTCAACTTTCACTTAAAATTTTTTCAAAGAGTTTGAGATATATTAACTTTTACCCAAATAATAGTAATATGCCTATGTATGTTTTAAAATTCTAATTATTTAATATGATCATTTTCTATTGTATCCCAGTAATAGTCATGATTTATAAGGATTTCAAGGAATTTTGTGGAGAATTTTTTTAGGATATATTCATTTTGTTGGGGCAACATATGTAACTAACACACTGGAACACCCAAGACTACCTAATTTAATTTAGCTTATTTTCATCGTGGTTGTTGAATAAAAAAGAACCAACATAATAATGAGTATTGTTATTATATGAGTATTTTAGACATTTTAGTGTCCAATCTAATTTTGTTTGGAAATGTGACATAAAGTGAAAGTTGAAAGATGTGATATGATATTAGTAAAAAAGACCGTGGTAACATGATAAAGTTATATAGTTATTTATTTATGTATTTATTTTGGAATTTCCTCAATTCTAAGTTATGAGTCAAAATTTATTTATGTATTTATGTATTTTACTCATTCATGCACAAATAGAATCGAGTTAAAATAATATTGAGTAATTTATATCAAAATAACGAATAAAATATTAATTTTTTTTTTCTGAAAATAAGACACAAGTATCAGTCGTTTAAGGCTTCCAAATCTGAGACGACCCAGACTATAGAGCTATACATCAAATGTCATTTAGTTCGCTTTCTTCAACCCACAGTAATAATTATTATGAAT
>JAYMSU010000496.1:0-13641 GCA_036897765.1 Erodium chrysanthum | reverse complement strand
ATTGATATGGGCCCACATGTTCTTTGCTTGTAATAAATCCTCTCCGACGTGAACCAATCTTGACCGTTCGATGGTGAGACTGTGGTCTGTTTCGCGATTTCGACATGCATGCATCTGATTCGTTACATAACGAAATTGCTAAATCATTTTCAGCCGCCGGTTTTTATATGGTTATCGTGACTTAAATTTTATATATTATATCGTCAAAGTTAGATTATGAGTTATCATTCAACTAACGTTGATATCATGTATTGAAAAGCTGTGAATCATAAAGAGCACATTACTAACAAGAAGATTAGTTTATTAACAAATTTAGTCCTAATGATTATGGTTTCAGAGTCGGTTCATCACTTTTTATGCGATTGTGTTTCAGATTAGTCGCGTAGTCCATGTGTTGAGTCTGTCGAATCCCATCTTACTAACGAGTCGGTTTATCTCCTGCCCTAGCTTTATATATATCAATTAGTTCGAACTTCAGGTTGGTCAACTTCCAATTTCCAAAAAAAAAAGTGTGATAACATGTTAAAGTCCGGTTCAATACGAAAATCCAAATATGTTGAAACCTCAATATGCTTATCATCTAGTTAATTGTTTCACATATTTTCGATGGGGGAAAAACTTCAACCCTCTTCATCATGTGTAGGATCGAGCTTCAACATGTGGGTCATAACAAGACTGGACATTTACATATAGATCAAAAGGCTACATGATGAAGGTGACAATCAGACTGTGAGCCAAACCAGGACCAAAAACTCGGGCCGATGTACAGAAATCTCAATATGCTTAAGCAGTATCTTATTACATTGTATTGACTTGAGAAGTCTTTGGTGTGGAGTGCAATGTAGTGTCCTAATGAGGGGCTCTACCAATCCTGACCCAAAACAAAATCAAAAGTTAGGGCACTGAATTGATTGGTTGGGTGCCAGCAAAACCTGCCTGCTGGTGCTCACCACAAGCCCTTATCTCTCAACTTGGGGCCATATATGTACCCTCCAAACCCAACTTATTTCACTAATGCCTATACTCTTCACCTTCATGCCAACCTGTAGTAGACCCACAAACCATGTTCATCCAAAAATGGCCTCAATTTCAATTTTCTGCAGATTTATTTGACCAGATTCTTGAAACAATGACTTGATCTTGACATTAATGTTTCTGGGTCCTTGTCATTGAGTGAAGCACAAGTGTGATTGTGGTTTATTAACTAATTTGGTTACTTTAAAACCATTCTAGGAACCGATCATTAATTTGGTTTCTTGTGCTTTAGTTTTCAACGGCTAATCAAGTGGTGTGTACTTATTGTTGTGTTGACTAAATGAGAGTGGAGAAAATTTTCTATTTTTGGTGATTTTAATCAACCTTGTAAAAAGTGTCCATGATGTGAATTAGTGCGCTGGCTGTTGGCTTCCATGAAGTGAATTCTTGTCCTAAAATGATCATCACAGATTCACATGGTTTTATTTTTCAACCTATCCAAATTCACTTGGATCACATTAGATTGGTGTTACAATCGTTGGAGCTGTCCTAATGCAGCAAGGGCATCGTATTGCCTTTTAGAGTAAAGCTCTAGGGCTTATTGCTATGAACTATTCCATTTACAAGAAAGAGCTATTGGCACTCGGAACTGCACTAGATCACTGGAAGCATTACTTGTATCACCAACACTTTATCATCAGAACTGATCACCAGAGTCTAAAGCACATTGTGGAGCAAAAATTGACTACTCATTGCCATAAAAAAGGCGATGGCTAAACGTATGGGGTTATCCTATTCCGTGGAGTTCAAAAAAGGGTTTGAAAACTCTGGCAGATGCCCTTTCTAGGATACCACATGACTATTAACAAGATATCTATATTGGTACCAGATTAGATTGAGGAGGTGCAGCAAAGCTATGAAGGAGATGTATTGATGCAAAAGATCCTAACAAAACTAACTATTTCATCTAGTCCAGTGACAAACTTTAAACTTAGAAATGGTATAATCTATTACCAAGGAAAGATATGTATTGGTTCTGGCCTAGGAATGAGACAAAAGACCATTGTGAATCTCCATTCCTCAGTAAGGAAAGATATGCCAAGTTAGCCCAGTGGTTAAAGACTTTCTCAAACATAATGAAGAACCAGAGTTCGAATCCTAGTGCAAGCAATTTTATGTATATATAAGAATCATAAGTTTAGTACTTTTTGCTTCTACATCAGCAAGCAAGCTCAAATCTTGGTACAAAAATGGCTTAATAAAAAAAATTCTAGCAGAAGAGCTACTCTTAGGAGAATTGAGTCCAATTTTTTTTGGCCAGACTTGAGAAATTTATACAATCTTGTGACATAATGCAGTATATGCATACCAAGCAGCCTGCTCATGAGGAAAATCACAATGTTGCTTGATCGATATCGTCATCAACAATCTGTTCGTCCTATTGAAACAATGAATGCTTCATCGAAAACTAATCTTTAGTAAACCACCTGTGTCCTCTGATTTGATACCCGCCATAGCTTTGATCACTGCTACTTTCACCTCCACTCTCAGCACTACCGCTATATCCTGACTTTCGATTCTTCTTCTTTACCCTCGAGATGGCACTATCACTGAAGCTCCCGTTCAAGAGGGGATCGTCAATCCCGCGAATCTCTCTTTTCTTGGGCTCTGATGTGGCGAGGCAACTATCATCCTTGGTCCTTTTCTTCTCCTTGTTCTTCTTCTTTATGTTCTGGGAGATCTTGTGTATCTTCTCGTTGAACCTGGTGATCCCTTTCTCGACTGGCTCCACTGCTTGGTTTACCGTGAACTTCACATCATTCACAATCTGTATGAAGCAAAAGATACATTTAACAAGTTATGTTTGGATTCAACCACAACAGCAAGAGGCTATGTATCATTTTATAGAGGACATAAACAATATAGAAATTTAAGGGGTATTGCTTCTTTTTTCATCTATATTCGGCATGGAAAAAATAAAATCAACAATACAATCTATCTTAGAGCATATCTAAGTGAATCCAATAATCAATCAACAAACTTCGCTGATATTGTGAGCCTACCACATTGCACATTGTTGTAAACCGAGAGCAAGAGGGGACAAGGAAGGGACTCTATATCTCTTCACAAGAAATACTCTTGATTTTTTTTTTTTTTTGAAATAATCTCCAATACATAACATTAACATGGAATATTGCTACTCTGTTATTTTCATTGGCTATAAAATGAGGTTTAAGGTAATGGGGTAAATTGCACATAACTACCTTTATGAACTGCCCACAAACACATGACGCCATAGATTGCCTTTAAAATTTACACTCACCTATAAGTCATGTGACGAAAAAACCCAAAATTTGGATGGTTTACGTTTGCGTCTACTGTATACGATGGTGACATGCGAAAATTCATAACTATGGGGTCATGTGTTTGTGAGTAACTCATAAAGGTAGTCATGTGCAATTCACAACAGAAAAATGGTAGCATAAAATGCAATGAATCTGGCCATATGTGCCCCTGAACTCTTACTAAGAGATTAAAGAGAAACTTACATAGCCTCCGCCACCAACAAAAACATCCCTAACACTTTCTCTGATGGTCATGCCACTCTTGACATTAACATTAGGCTGGGGAAGACGAAGTTTTGTGGGGCGCTCGCTGTCCCTAACTTCATCAGGATCCAGAGGACAATCAACAGAAGCGTAATCTCCAAGGACTGAAACATTTCCAGTGAAGTGGTCACCCATTAGCTCATATGGCTTCGCAGGAAACACATACAGATGAACCACTGAAGCAATGGCCATCTGTGCTGGATGAATACATTAACCTGTTAAAACTTTAATACTTGATTGAGAATTTCGGTATTCATAATATTTTTGGATGGCAACAAGATAAGGAGGAACAACCTTTGAAGAGGCACACAACTGATTATGGTATATTAATAAAACAAATAACAATGCTAAAGTTGAGGAGATTAAGAGACAAATAATTCACTTTAACGCATCCTTGATATTATGAAACTATCATCCTGACCCCATTTTGAATGTGGTCCAATGGCTTCATTTATTAGATAATTTTTTTGAGCACTTTGTGCTCAAATAGACTCTGTTGGTATGCAAAATGTGCAAATTTAATAAGAGGGAAATGATTGTAACAAATTTACTTCAACTCTTTTAAAAAATCACATATTTCCTTCCACTTTCAAATCTCGAAATTTGAAAATAACAAGAAATATAGGGCATAATACCAAATGAGAACAGGAAAAGATAGGATATGACAGCAGGAGAATTCATCTTTTGGAAAAAGTAACAAGGAAAGATATCTTTACCTCTATACAGATTATGAAGTCCTGAACACTTGACTTGAACTGCAAGGCTTGTGCTATGGGGCTATTGAACAACCCAAGGGAATAGAGAAGAGCAATCGCTATACCTTGCCACCAAGTCAAAAACACAATTGACTTAAATGTTAAAAACTTTGCTAAGGGCTTTATGTGTGCCAATTCATCCTTTGTGGCTGTATAAAAGTGTACTAAACAGTATAAAGCCCATGATTGACTGAAATTTAGAACAACAGCAATGTATATGTACCTGCAAACACAGTAGAAGGTTTAGAAATTTGTTAAATAGAGCAATTGAGAACTCTAAAAATTAATATTATACGGAAAAAGATTATGTCACTGAAACAGTATTAAGAACATATTACCCGCACTGCAAATTAAATTCTCCTTCACAATATACATTGAAAGCTTCGAGCACTACAGCTAAAAGAGCAGTGAGGGTCTTTATTATCACCTGCAAGAAGAAAGAAAGAAAAATCGTTGCTTATTCTTCCCTTTTCCCCAAAATTAAGGAAATCAAAATAGGACAGCACACAACAGAAATATGATATAATTTCAAAACTTACATATTGAACAATTCCAAACTTGATAACTTGATAAAACCATTGACCAAGAGTCCATGGTTTTAAGAAAAGATTCATCGGAAATGGATGCTTCACAGTTCCTGTTTCATTTCCATGTTCTAATAGGGGAGCCTTAGAAGTTGAACGTCCTTGCCTTTCCAAATACTCGATAGTCCTCTCTTCCCCACCTTAGAAATAAGAGAAACAAAGGAAATATCGGTGATCCACGTGAACAATATCTGAATAGAAGGCTACAAAAGGTTTTCTACATTCATAAATGTTTGTAAACAAAAGTAAGGATCAGATGCAGGCTTCATTACTTAATATTAATTCATTATTAGCTCATAAACACAAACACAATATGTGTTTTCAAGCATAAATATTATATGAATCCCCCCAAGGTCCATTAATGGAATTATGCAGAAAAGTGAATTTTCTTCTAGTTTATCCATCACCGGAAAAAATTGTCTGTCAGTATTACATCATGCATGATTAACTCTTGCAATTCCCTCTGGTCAACAGGACATGTATTAGAGCGTGTGCGTTCTTGAAAAGGACATACCTAAGCATGCAGTGAGATACCTTCCAAAGCTATACATGGCAAAGGCTTCATAGCAATCCCGCAGTATTGCGCAATCAACACTAATTGATGGATCCACCAATGATACAAACTGTTAGAATGGAAAATGTTAGATAATGAAAGTGTAATATATATAACTATGCTTACTTATAATAAATACCCAAAATTTAAAAGAAGAACTAGCTGATTCAGATAATGGTTTTTTTCCATTAATGGTTTTGTTATCTAAAACCATGGTAAATAGGACGTGCCATGATTCAAAAAGAGTCTAGATGCTTGAAAAGCTAACCAGATAGTTTTCACTGATATGATTGTTTCAAATATTACGGGCATAGCTTTTGTGCTGGCACGCCCAGTCAAAAACAAAGTATTACCATATAATCGAGCAAGGTAGAGTAAATTAAAGTCCTTACTAATATAAACTTTCTTATTATTATGTATCATATAATTTAAACATACCGATTCAATTGCGTAACATGGAACCATTAGGATAACTCCAATCAAAAACTTTTGTTCCTGAGAAGTAACGATAAATGAAGGGAAAGCTAATTAGGTTGATAAAGTAACATAAACAGTGAGTACATCTTAGAGAACCAACAAGTGAGTGGACGAGGAGTAAAACCTCAGGGTTCTTGTATGCAGAAAGGTGCTCCAAGAGAAGATATATTGAAAGGACAAGAGTCAACAACACAAAGGCACCTGCAACTACAGTTGCCCATGTAGGAGTTGAGTACTCCAAGAGGTAGATGAGATCATAGTAAGTTGTTGTCTTCATCAGCTATGCCAACTTTGGTTTGATCTATAATCGTAAGGATTGCCAGCATTTTGAAACCATCAATACCCTCAAGTTACACATTTGGTTACCAAAAAATCAGCCAGAAGGGATACACCTGTCAATGTGTGTGGTCAACAATGAGTCAGAGGATCGCATAGATGTATGATCTTCCATGGAACTTAACATGCCAGCGAGGATACACAAACCCAATAACTTGTTAGATAAATGAAATGCATTTAAGAACCTATTATCTTTTAAAAGGCAGACACACACTGATAATTAACTGTTTCGAAGAAATGATTTACACGGCAAGCATTTTTGTATTCATCAAAACACCAAGCCACAGAGATCTGGGAACCAAGAAGGTTACAGTTCAAAATCATTTTATAGTGACATATTGAGCATCATCTGAAACAAGGGAGAAAGAAGAATCAAATATTTTCCAGCTCTATGATTGCACACAACCTCTCCAACAGAAAAAAAGCAAAAAAGAAACATTATAAGTCAACCCAACTCTAGTCCACTAAGTCAAAGTAGAGTAGGAGCAAAATTATGTGATTCTAATCCATATTAACAAGTATCAAGCAATAGAAACAAGCATAAATTGTGTTCATCAACTACATGCCAGATCCAGTGACCAGCCCGAAAAGCACGAGGCTGTTGATATTCCCAGTGACATACATGCATACACTTGAGAATGAGCATAAGAATATCAAGAATGAATCATTGACTTCACAAAAGAAGAAGTTAAAAACACATCAGAACTCAAAACTAAAGTACATATACATACATAGCTAATTGTTTGTTTCTACATCAACAAAGCTCTAAATTGAAACCATTTGAACTTACTTGAGCACACTAAAAACCAGTACAAAATTAAGCATCGAGCAAAGAGTAACCAAATTGGACCAATTAAACCCCTTTTCCAGCTGTTTGGTAGCTGAGAAAGCTAGGGAAAAGAAGCAGAAAGACAAACGACAACAGTTCAAAATCAAACAATAAGCCAATCAGTCGATTTCGCGCAAAAATTGTGAGTTAGTGGGATCCAATCATCCAAGGTAACAGAGACGTCATTTCTTTCGATTATTTTCTCCAGCTCCAAATTTCTCGGGAACCAAACAGAAAATTACAGAAGTCAAAGAGCGAGAAAATAGATCATCGTCACGATTCATAAAACACAGTTCAGTTTGAGAGAAGTTGCACAGAGCTGACCTTGGAAGAAAAAGTTGGCTGAGCTAGAAATTGGAAAGAACCAGGATTTTTCTCGAGAAAATTTAAGTAAACATTTGATTGAGTTCAAAGATATTTTAAAATGCGAATCCAGAAAATAAAAATTATTGAAAATAATTTATATCCAGAGCCGCTGCGACTGGGAGTGACGGACATGGTGACGTGCACGATTTGTACGAACGCACGGATGATGCACGTGCTGTCGACCTTCGAGTAAGCTCTTCATATTGGACCCAATACGTCTTCAGCCCATTATACTTGGGCCCACATTGAACAGCCCACTATATTTGGGCCCAAAATCTACAGCCCATTCCATTCATTCCATCTCCCGTTGTATACTTTTAGAACGTTGTATATCGTTATCATGACTTGAATCTAACCACCGGACGACCTGATAAAGTCGGGCCTTGATATGGTACTGGAGCCTGGTTTGTCTCCCACCTACTCCCCTCAAAGTCATCTTAATTCGGGACAACGTCCCACACCCCACATGCCAAGTCCGATGTTCAATACCGACCGACTTGCATGTGAGGAGAGTGTCAGAATTCTGCATCAATAAGATGTCAAACGCAGCACCAGTATAAATAATAAGTCTGGGTCTCCACCTATCAGTTCGAACTTTTAGGTGGGTGGGGCCTTAATACGACCACTTCACCCGATATGAACAACACGAGAAACAACACTATTGGGTAAAAAATGATCGTTCAGAAAAAAAAAATTGAACATGTGGACGTGAAATAAAAAATTAATTCAGTAATGGAGAAACAAGTCTCTAAGAACAATAAGTGAATAAATTTGGGTGATTACATATGAAAAATGAATATAACAATGAGCTTATAGATACTAGTTTACAATGATTCACGAAGCTCCAAAGTTCTGGTAGAGAAATCATTGGCCTGGTGCACACAAGTCCCACATCATATCCTACAATTTGCAGCTGGGCAATAACAGAACCAAAGAATGGCATCAACATGTGAGTTTCAAGCGGAAAATGAAAAGTTCACCAAAGCGGCTTGGACCATAAAAAGAGACTGGTGTCAACCAATTCTAATTTCTAATGCTACCAGTGAGATCAATCATCAATCTACAATCTCATAAACAAGAATCGAATTGGGATTTTCTAGTTTTACGTAAATCAAAAGCCCAAACCACTTGCAATGACTTTTCATATCAGATAGCGGGACACATTATGATCTCTAATAAGGGTGTGAAAACATTAGGATATCAGAATACTCACTGCAGTACACAAATTGGTTCAGGTCAAGAGAAATTCGGCCTTGCTTAGTTGTATCAAACGAATTGAACAAGTTCCTGGAGAAGCAACAAAAATAACAAAAATATTTGAAGATCTGCAACTAATATAGCATATTAGACGAACCCTGAACCCTGAGGGTGGTTCAGGGTTTGTTCCTTTTGATTATTGGATCTCACTTATCTCTTCTCTCATATTGCATTCATTGTAGTAAACACATCACGTAAGACCTTATGAATCTAAATATACCTACCGAGCAGACTGTAGAAAAATACACAGCGATATGAAGACATTGAGTCGAAAAATCCCATCTTTCTTCTCATCAAAGCTCTGTAAGATAGAAAAAAAAACATACATGTATCACCATTTTTCAACCGAAAAAACCCAGTTCAAATCATATAGTGGCAGCATTTGCATATTCCACCAATTCTGAACATAAGAAGTTCAGTTCTTTGAATAAGGTTTTACCTCACACACTGTGTAAAATGCGGGAGTATCTAGGGAGAAGCCAATCTTCATCAATGCCTGTACCAACCGTTCAACATTTAAACTCCAAAGAGCTAAGAAAAGAGTACATATTACCTATTTATGATTAATATATAGTTTAAAAACCCTAAATTCTCTATTTATAATGATTAATATAGTGGAATGTGCAATTAGAAACTACCTTGTAGACATCATCAGGAACAAGATATCCTCGTCCCCTGCAACAATGACCAAAAGCTTTTAACTTAACAAAGATGAAGAGAAACTACTGCTTCACTCACACACCAATATAGAACAAACATCAATCACCTCTCTAATTCTGCAAAAGCTTGTTGAACCTGAAAGAAAATTAAAATCAAACAAGTAGATACAAGTTCATTATACATACATAAGGGTCTGTGAAGTGTAGCTTATAGGTAATAGGAATTAAATTCATATCAAAGAAGCTTTGAGCAAAACAGACAAACACTAACCTTCATTAGAAACTTGTTAAGTGCAACAAATTCTGAAAACAGACAAAATCAGAATCAAAAAGAGAACTTGATGCTAAAAATGAACTGGGATTTTGGGTTAATTGAGGGAAGAATTAAAATCATCAAACACAAACAATTCCAGTTGGGTTAATTGAGGGAAGAATTAAAATCATCAAACACAAACAATTCCAGTTACCTCCAAAGCTCATGGTACCATTTCTGTCAAAATCATACATCCTGCAACAGCAACAACACAAATCTGATATTACAAACTATCAATTCGGTCCCAAATCTGCAAAATCGGAACCAGATGGAGTTGAATTGCAGACCTGATCATTTGCTGGACGACTGAGAGAGGGAACTCGAGATTGCCGACAGCAAGAGCACTCTGATCAAAATCAAAATTGAAGTTAGGGAAGAGGAAATTGAAGAGTCTGCGACGGTGATATCTCTGGAAAGTGACGAAGAAGACGAACCTTGAGCTGAGCTGCAGAGATGTTTCCAGTTTTCTCCGAGTCAACTCGCTCGAACCACTCCCTCAGAATCGCCGTGTTCTCCATTTTCAGAGCTCTGTCGACTCAGTCTCTTCCTTGTCTGCTCAGTCTAGTGTCGTCTCAGCCTTCCAATACGACACCGTTTCAGTAGAAACAAAACAATGAATCAAACGACACCGTTTTGATATGTAAATAATCATCACTGATTCAGAAAATATGTTTTAAAGGTATTAAACTTAAACTAAATTGTATAATTTAATACAAATTCGAACAAAATGTCTAAAATTAATCATCCATCAATGGTGGTATAATTGTTGTTTATCAATGTGAAAATTTGGGGATATCCAACATGAACATAACTGTATATTTTGTAATAGTTCTTAGAACAATGCATACACATGTTATTGCAAAGCAGAGTACACAGACCATTCTCAATACAATTTTATCGAATATGACAGTTCTCAATCGAATCAGCTACCATAACAATCTATTCGTTCATGAAAGAAATAAGGCCAAATTCATCGGTTATTTTCTCTAGAGGCTAAGCTCAATCAAATAAGTGCACGTAGCTCGCCAGTCATCAAGTCAAATTTCCTATGCTGAGACAATACTGACGGAACCTTGATTGCTTGAATTCTGGATGCCAAGTCATTACAGCCGGGCTCGTTGTGCTCCTTAGCTGAGCTCATTACTGTCTGCAAGATCTGCAGCGGATCGCCATGGCTCACTGCCAAAATGGCACATCTGTACAAGACCAATGTAGCTTACTTTTGCATGTATATTGAATAGAATAGCGTATCAAACAACAAACTGATGAAAATACGGGTATATATGCTAATGTATTACTTGAATAAGAGTGTTTCAATGTCCTACACAATTCAGTTAGCTCCCGGGTGCAAAGCTTGCACCTTTGTTAGGTTCTTGGGAAGGAGGGATTAGACCCGTGACTTTTAGGTCACAAGGTAACAACTTTTACCATTCATCAACTCAAGTTGGCCCAGTGGTTAAGGGCTCCCTCCAACACAATGGAGGATCAAAGTTTGAATCCTGATGTAAGGAGTCTTATAGTTAAGAACCATAAGTTTGGTGTTCTTTGCTTCTACATAAGCAAGTGAGCCCTAATCTTGGTACAATCATGGCTTATCAAAAAAAAAAAAAACATTTACCATTCTCTATAAGAGTCATTGTTTTGAGGACTTGTGGGATAGTCCCTGAACACTACTAAGATATAGAAGTTATATAGAGCATATTGATATGATCAATGTTCCTACAATCCCCTCACATAGAAAATGGTTTCTTCATGGATAGTTATAAATGGTGCATGAACCAGTTCATGGATTTTCAAGTAACAAATGAAATGAATTCGAATAAGATTACCCGTTAAACTCGGACTCCATAGCTTCCATTGCACTTGCAAGTCTAGACACTACATCAGCAACACTTTCTCCATTTTCTTCTGGCTTCATTAATGGATCTTTTGCATCAAGAGCCCATATCTCTGCATACTGCAAGAAAAAAAGGAGCAACTTCAAAATCCAGACCCAAGTTTTGCCTCAAACATTTCACAAACGAAAATTATATTCAATCCAACAATCAACGTTACTTTGTTCAAAAAGAAGAAATCAGGTCAGCTACTAGTACTATGTACATCAAAATGCAACCTTAATCAACCTATCAGAGTTTCATGTTACTTACTTTCTCATGTGACTTAAGTTCAAATGAAGGACCAAAATAACGTTCACGAAGATCTTCAATCACCTGTGCAACCATTGGAGTAAATAAGTTAACAAAAAATACAACAAGAATAAGACACATGATTGAGGCAACAATAAGAAACAAAGTGTGCCTTAGCTTGAGTTCTTACGGCTTATCATAAATCTCAATGCTTCTCATATTCAAGTTCAGGAGCTGTTCTGAGGGTATACCTTAGTTTGAGGGCCATCAAAGTGAAGGTTCAATACAGACGCAACAGTTTTAGCAGTGTGCATCGTCCTTGAAAATGGCGAGCAGCAGATTCGCACATTCTCAAGTGGTATGCTATTTTCCTTAAGTTCCTGCATGCATAGTTACATTAGCCAACAAAGGCGAAACATTGTGCCATTCAAAGAGCTCCAAATCTTAAAGCACTCGAAACCCATTTCTCATAACAATCTTAATTCTTAATCCACTTTGCACAAGTCTCAACTCTCAAATCCCCTCTCAGTCCAAGCTAAGCTAATCCTTGTTCATTACCATAGCATGCTCAATTGAATACCAGATAAAGCAAATCACTCAAATCCATTTTGTACAAGTCTCACATCCCAACTCAGTCTAAGCTAATCCTTGTTCATTTCCATAGCAGCTCAGTCTAAGCTAAATTAGTTCTGCTAATCTGTAAATGAACCCATAAATGACTCAGTTTCTATATTGGATCAAAGAAATTGATGCAAATCAGGAACAATTACCTTCAGGAACAACTCTCCAGCAAGCTTTGCTTGCTCAACTCCTTCAGGAGCCAATTGAAACTCTGGTTTTGTGCCATTTTCCTGATCAAATGAAACCCATTAATCAGATTTCAGGAACTTAATTGTCAAATAAAAAAGGACCCAATTGAGCAACGAGAATCAAAAACCCAGAAATGAAGAAACGAACCAGTGAACAAACAATCAAGCCTCACTCGTTTGGTATACTCTTGCCATGCCTCAGGATCCAGTACCTGTTCTTCAGAAACGACGCCGTCTCCATCCCCAAAACCCCTTCCTAGCTCCTCCTCCTCCACACTCTCTCTCAGTCTCTTCATCTTCGTCAAGTTTAAAGCTTTAGAAATTGAAGGAATTTTAGTTAAATAAATAAGAAAATTTCCCATTGGTTGAGTTACGTCATAGGTCAAACTGAGATGACGTGTCAGTATACGAGTGAGAACTGTAGGGAACAGGGGTGGACGTAACCGCAGAGAATCACGTTCTTCTTCTACATCTCTATGCTTGCTTTAACAGACACAGCCTCATTGCTGCTCTCAGAGACCACAGCGAGCTTCCTTTGCTTCTCTTTCGCTGTGAAGAACCTCAGAATTCACAGCCATGGCTCTCAATCTCCGTCAGAAACAGACAGGTATGTGCATCTCTGAATCTAGATTTTGTCTTCAATCGAAACTGAAATGGGTCTATTCAATCCAATCAGAACAAGCCCCTTTTCAATTTCCTCTTCGATTTCTTCAAATCCGACTCTATTTTGACGAAATTGTGTCGCAGAATGCATAATCCGGATGCTGAATCTGAACCAACCCGTGAACCAAACCGGAACCGCGAACGAGGAGGTCTACAAGATCTTGATCTACGACAGGTTCTGCCAGAACATCCTATCCCCATTGATTCACGTCAAGGATCTCCGCAAGCACGGCGTCACCCTCTACTTCCTCATCGACAAGGACCGCAAGCCCGTCCTCGACGTCCCCGCCGTCTACTTCGTCCAGGCCTCCGCCGCCAACATCCGCCGAA
>JAYMSU010000495.1:0-13647 GCA_036897765.1 Erodium chrysanthum | reverse complement strand
GATAAAGCAAAGGGTAGTCTCGCCAAAACAAGATTTCTGGGTATAGATTTCAAAGAATGGAAAAGTTGGGTATATTTACACGAGAGGGTTACAAAGTAGGCATAGATACTCAATTTTTCCTATATATTATTTCCGATAGACTAGTCTACTGTTTCATTTGATGTTTTCATTTAGTTAAAGTTGTCAACTTTATGTAAAAACTATATTATACTGTTTATGTGTTTTCGTTGTAAATTAATCTCTATAATACATTTATTTGAAACAAATGCTCGATTAACTTTGTTTTCTTCATAATTAAATCTGGTGTGAAATAGCATAGTATACAGGTTGAATGACCAATTTGCCAGGTTCACACCCGACGAGTCTCACATGGGAAAGTTGACCTCGCACACTTGATCCAATTTGAAGATAGTTGACCTCGTAGCTGTAGTGACGACTGAAGTCAATTGTTAAGCGAAAAATATTAGTCCACAATTCTTATGAACCGGTTATATTCCTCTACAAGCTAAAGCTATAACAAGCTTTCCGGAATTCACTGCTTCACTAAAACTAGCAAGCTTTCTTTTGCACACTTGTGGTTGCCAATCAAGTTGTTTTACCTGTACAAAACCAGTTCCTTATCGTTAAAGTATGTACCACATCGGAAATATATGAAGAAATTAAGCAGTATATAAGTGTAATGAGACCTCCATCCATCTGTTCAATCTTTTGAATAGATCGGGTTTCACACTTACAAAGACTTGCAAGTCGTGAGGATAGAATTTATCTGGAAAGATGGATTCAGTGCATCCTCTCTAATTTTTAGGCAAAAGGATTCAAAAATCAGAGTAAGCTGTAATGGGATTGCCAAGAGACCTTAAAAACATAAATTATAGGTGTAGAGGCCACCACCCAATTTTTTTGGTTGTACCATTTGCTTAGCAATAGTCAGCATACCAGGGAGCATAAATTAGGAGTATATATATGTACACAGTCACACACACATACAAACACTAGAGTGAGTGAGTTGATGTTTTCCCAATCAAAAGCTTGTGAGTTGATGTTTTCCCAATCAAAAGCTTGTGTTGTGTAGGGGCATGGATTCACAGCACAACAGCCATCTGAACACAATCAGAAATTTAATTAAAGACGAGAGAATAATAATATCCATTTATTATGGCTTAAAACAATCAATATAACTGCAGGGAAACATTTTCTGAGATTTAGATCGAACCTGAAGGAACGATAGCAGAAATCACTTGCTCTGTCTGCCTGCAACAGTCCTCTGAACTGTAGAAACACCATCCACAAATTTCGTTCTGAAAAGAACGTTGGCATTATTGAACATGCCCTCCTTCAACGAAACCACAATAAACTGCAGGACACAAGTTTTATTATGAAGTAAATTAGGTGGAATCTATGTATGTATCATAAATTACAACACAAAATTTCAATTCAGAAAATAACACCTTGGAATATTATATTAAATTGAAAGCAAAAGCCTACATCAGTTATAAAGTGCAATAATAAGAGGAGAAAGCAAAAGAAAAAGAGAAACAAAGCATCCATATATACAGACAAAAATTGGCAAACCTGGGAGTGTGGGAAATGAGTTTTGATCATTCTCCCTATGTTCTGTGTGTGGCTCAGATCAAGAGCTGCATCAACCTGCGTTTATCCAGCGTTATGGTCAGATTGCTTGCACTTAACATATGAGCTAGACAGACAAATCATAACATTATAATTACAGTCACTGTGATTGTGATTGTATGCATGAACATGCACACATATATACATATATTCTAGACATTAAAAATGCCACTTCGAGCATGGGAAATTTGTATGTTTTCTCAGAATTATTAGGAGGCATTCAAACTACAGGCAATTAGTTGTACCAGGTTAATTAAGGTGAAAGAAATTTAGAAAGATGGTACAAAATTATACCATACCTCATCCAAGATATAAAGTGGAGCAGGCTTGAACAGAAGCAATGCCAAAATTAGAGATAGTGCCAGCAGAGATCGTTGACCTCCACTGAGTTCTGACAAGGACTGTTTCCAGACACTTCCAAATGCAACACGAACCTCAAGACCGTCAAGGAAGCTACATCCTTCAGGGGGTTCTAGCTTCGCCATGGTGCCAGGCAATAGGGTAGAAAATATGGACCCAAAGTCTCTGCATTTATAATAAATATAACATTAACAAATATTTAATCATAAATTAGGCTAATTTCTGTGAAATCCTTAACCAGAACCTTTTCAAACATGATGAATTAAACTAGTTAAGATACATTAAGCTGATAGAACAAAACAAACTCACTGGTTAACTTTAACCCAAGTAACTTTCAAGGTCTCCTTCTTCTTCTCATCCAGCTCTTCTATAACCTTCTTGATTTTGGACTTGTCATTCTAGCCAAGACAGACTAAGTGTAAGTATAAAAAATTAAGGGTCAGGCCATGTTTAGACAGACTCAGAATAACCAACCTCAATGATGTTTTTCTTGGACATCAGATCATTGTACTCATCTTCTGCTTTCTCAAACATTGCCATAACCTTCTTGTTTACCCTTTTCTCAAGGCTTCAAAAGGAAAACATAACACTTCGTCATGAATTCATGGAACACAACAATTGTCTCGTACTTGAACACATGTAAAAAAAGAATCACTCACTTTGACTGTTCAGCCTGCAGTTTCTCAAGTTCTTCCGTTGCTTTACGAGGATCACGGGATGCAAAATCATAATCAGTTCCACTTCTTCCAAAAAGCTGTTTCTCAGACGCAATCCAAGCATGCTTCTCAATCAATTTTTCTACCTTTGTTGAGCAGTCTTTCTGTTCCATCTCCATTCTTTTTACCTGATACAATAATGGAAAAGGGGATTCTTTAGGTATCAAACTTTAAGTAATACATACACCATGACAAGCTTACTTACCTCATTTTCCATCTTCTTTCTTTCAAGATTGATCTCACTAATCTTGTGTTGAAGATTTTGCTGCTCCTTGAGAATGGAACTTATTTCGGAGTCACATTCCTTTAACTTCAAACGAATCAAATTAAGCTCAGATTGAGCCTGATCATGATTGTTTCTTATGGCAGCAACCTGCAACAGAGAGGCATGAGCAAGCAACTTTTGCATTGTAAAACTTATGAACCTATACTGCATTCACCTTAGCTCTCTGTTCTTCTATGTCTGAAGTAAGTTTGTCAATTTGTTTCCTCAAAGAAGCTAGTTGACTCTCTGAGGATGCACTTTCCTGCACTACTGCCTCCATTTCCATGATAAGTCTCTCCCTTTCATTTTCATATCCCTAGCAGCAAGCAAAACCATAAAATATAAAATGAAAGATAAATTTAGGGCACATGCGATTATTAACGATAAATTCAATATGAACCAACCAATAGCTATAGATGGCCGGACAGCTTAAGACTGGGTAGAGAAAGTGAGATAGTGTAACTACTATGATGTGAATTGTAAAATCTGAATGACTGATATTGATGCCAAATAAATACCACAAAGCTTCAAAACAGTTTGAAGAGAAAAGAATGGATGATAGAGTCATAGATATTGTCAGAAATGTAACAATAGGAGCAAGCATAGACCCAGCAAATAACAGATCTATATAAGAATTTAGAACTGGGAAAGCAACATTAGAAAATTGTAGTCGTCGCAACTGTGAAAGCCCTATCCAACCCAAAAGCTCGAGCTAATGGGTTGGATAGAGCTTTCACATGGTATCAGCGCCTGGTTCGGCCCATGGCCTGTTTGTCACTTCCACCCTGTGGTCTCCAGTCCATATGCAGATGTAGAAGTCCAGTCCTACACGTGAGGAGGAGTTTTGCAGTATATCCCACATCGGAAGTATGTAGAGAAATAAACCAGTATACAAGCATAATGAGGCCTCCACCCATTAGTTCGAGTTTTTGGGTGGATAGGGCTTTCACAGCAACAAAGTGATATTAATGATAGATCTTGTCACTTATAAAGTACTCACTCCATTCTAAAATTAGTATCCTACTTCCGTAAAGAATGTTCCAAAATAAGGTCCCACACTCCCACTTTCCTTCAAGGAAGTGAATTATGCATGGACTACCAACGATGTCTTCATATGAGTAAGCAATAACCATTTGACTGTCTTATTAAGTGGAATTACATGGGGGTTGGGAAAATGGAGCACTAACTCCATTCACTGCCAAAACTCATGCATGACACTCATTTTGGAATGCAGGGAGTAAATGCATACACTAACAATTTTTTAAATGACTTTTGGCTGATGTATATTATCTACAGAGGAAATTGACTATAATCAAGATGAAGAAAGAACAGGTATAATCATAAATGATATGACGAACAGAATGAAACTCCATAGAAATATCAAAACCAACCTTCACATCCTTGGAAGCAGACTGCATCTTAGCTTTTATTGCCTTAATCTTTTTCTCTATGTCTTTAAGCCTGCCATCCCTATTAGAAGTGTGATCTTTGATTGACTTCTCAAGTGAGGAAACTTTGGCTACACAGTTTTCATACAGAAGTTGTTTCTCTTTAAACACCAATTTTGCTTCTTCAAGCTCTTGCTCAATCTTCTTTGCAAATTCACCAAGCTAGGATGAACCCAGAAAAAAAAAACAGAAGTTACTACATTGTACATCAAACGGTACAGAAATGAGCAGTTTAACTTAAATAAAAGGATAGCAGCAAAACCTTATGATGCTCATTTTGCTCAGCCCTGTTCTGAAATAATGACAGGTCATAAGATTTAAGTTCTAATTGTGTCTTAAGATCCGTGAACTTTTTTGCAAGAGGCTGAAGCTCGGCTATCTGCAATTTCAAGATAAGTAAACCATCAAAGAAATTCAGTTGACTGAACATAACTAATAGCCTCAGAAGGGAAAACTGCCACTTAAACAACCAAAAACTATGCAGACACATCTAAACCGAACACATCAGAAACTTAACTTCAAATTACAACCTTGATCTAAGCAATGAAAGCATTATGCAAATTAACCGAGAAGAATCCATTATAGCATGTTTTAGGAATTCATCACTAGATTAAAACTCCTAAGATAGATAAGAGGCCTAGTCCACCTAAACTTAAAATATATTCATGTGTTTTACAGTGAAAAGAGCATCCAAGAAAGTTAACATTAAAATAACCATTGAAATTTTTAATAAATGTCAAAGAACAGGTGAAGTGACCGGACAAATAAACCAAGTGAAAAGGTCGATGTAAGGTGATGAGTAAGAGTACACACCACTCAGATGGATACCAGAAACCTAATGGTTAAAAGTACCAACATAGTTCACACAAAATGAGAGAACAGGTCAATAACAAATTGGGGTAGGCTCCATGAACCAAATGCAGATCACATTGCAGGATACATCAGATATATTTCATATCATTCTTTCATGTTTACCTTCGCTTCGATTTCAGAAAGCCTTTTCTGGTGTACAGAAAGTTCTGATTCAGCCTGTACCAAGTCATGAAGTTGCTTTAACAATTGTCCTCCGTGCCTACAAAAGTAAACATAATTGATGCAGACAGTAATGAATTCGCAAATATTGGAAGCTCTCAATACTACATGTACGATCATTTATATACCCCTCCACACAAGTTTGTCAATTAGCTCTCAACATTTCTCATTCCTCTTTCCTTGGTGATATTTTTACATTTCCAAAATCAATTGAGGAAAAAAAACAATACTAAACATCTTTATTTTGTTTCAGTTAAATCTCGAAAAATATAAAACATGTTGGGGTGACATGAGAGACTAATAATCAGAGAAAGGCTAGACAAAACGAACCAGGTACAGTTTGGGAGTAAAAAAAGTGGGAAAACTAATAGTCATCTTATTACGACAGTGAATGTGTAATTGTGTATATAATGTAACCAGACCCCAATTTCAATTTGCAAAGTCACCGTCGCAACTCTCCTATTGTTTTTTTCCTTTCTTTTTTAATATAAGAGATGAAAAAAATCTAAAAAGAAAACAATTAGTTCTTTATGCAGAACTGAGCAGTTAAGATCTTTGAGTGATAGTGAGAGAAATCAGTGGGAAAAGAGCGATAAATGTTTTACCATGTGTAAACACTTGTTTCTAATAATTGTAGTTTGTAAATGGGTTTCTTATAAAGGTATATAGATTAGTGACTCACCTTCGACTTCCACCAGTTAGAGTACCACTTGGTTTAAACTCATCACCTTCAAGCGTGACACTCCTGGTACGTATTCCATTACTGAATGCAACCTGTAACTCATTCTTTTGTGTCAAAGTGTGTATCTTTAACTCATGAACATAGAGAGAGAGAGAGCAAACATCAAAGAAGCAGTTATACTCTAGGGTTGGACTAATCCCGGAATCTCTAGAAACTGCCTTCAATTCACCAGATTTTATCAGAAATTATACCCATTCAATCATGATAAATCCCAAGCCACCCCAAAAAATTACAGATATACCATGAAATTCTTCACAACGTTAGCTCTTACAATCTCATCACTTTCCTCGGGAAATGAGTACTCTAATATCAAGCGGTTAAGAACAGTGGATTGTAAATTCTCACTATGAGATTAGGTCAAAGTTTAAAATTAAACTAGATGGCCCAGGTCAAACTTCACAACCAATAGGCCAATAGTTAAGTTTGATTCTTCCCTTTATATGTATTTTCTATTTTTATTTGATATGTCACAGTATACTTCATCAGTCCTCTTCATGTATAGGATTGGATTTCTGCACGTGAGTCATAATATGAAACATGTTTACCTATAAATGTTATGCTACAAGGGGCGGCGACAAACAGGCACATGACAAATGTTGTAACCAAGCTTTGATACCATGCAGAATTTCAAAATCGAACTACATATATCAAGTTGAGCTTCACAATTAAAACAATCTTAATAGTTGGATTTGACTCTATAAGAACTATATACTTTATACTTCAAAAATTATATGATGCACAAGTGGCATGCATATAAAAGTTTGATATTGGGTAATTTCTTTTCTTTATATTTATTCCATAATATTAATTCTACTGCTCCAAAGAAGTGCCTTCTGCAAGAACTATGAAATGAAACAATAATTGCAGAGTTCCAGTAATGTGATCTAATATGCATAAAAATGATAGACATACCTTTTTTGCAGCATCAGAAGTTTTGCAAACAAATGTTGAACCAAACACATATTGCATGGCATTCTGCAATAGACATCCAATCAGAGACACAAATATTTAACAGAAAAAATGTACATGTACCCAATTGATTGTTCACCAACATAACTTCTAAAATAAAGCATGGTAGGAAAATACCTTCACTTCCTCATCAAAACCAACTAAAGAAAGAGCCACTTCCGCATTCTCACCAACCTGCAAATGAGAAGGTTTATACAAAACTGGCAATCCAAAGACAATTTTGTGTATTAAATTTAAAGAAGCAACTAACCGATCTAGCAGCAGCATTTCTAACATTAGCTGGAACAACACCACACCGAATTTTGTTCAAAGGTATAATGGTTACGTTTCTTTGGAGATTGCGATTCTGAATTAATTGTTTTCCAGTATTTTCTGTGTCTACAACAACATTATACAGCCTCCCACCAGCAGTAACCTGCACATCATCTCAACATAAGAAATAACTTAGAATTAAGTGGTTATGTTACCCAACCATTTTCATTATATTATTATGCCTCACTGACCTCTAAGGCAGTCATTGTGGAGCTATCCTTTACTTTGAAAAGCTTAGCAACCACACCTTTGACCTTAGATCTATCAAAATTCTTCACAGGATCACGGTATGTGAACTGAACATTTGCCAATCGTGCTGAAAGGTTCCTCACATCATCTTTTAATTTCTGCACCAGCTCCAACTCAGATGCTCGATCCTGAAGAGAAATTTGGGTATAAAATGAATTGACCTGTTAGAGACTTGTAAACCAGTCAGGCAATAACAAAGGTAAAGAATACTAACCTTTTGTAAAGCTTCCATCTGCCCCTCTTCATAAGGAAGAGCTTCCAATGTTTTTTTAACATTTTCCACATCTTTTCTTCTTGTAACAAGCTCATTTTCTACAGCAACAGCTTCATCTCGCTTTGACATCAATTGTTGTGTCTTTTCTTTAAGCTCTTTCTCACAATGGGTTATTTTTGTTTTCAGCTGTTTCAGTTCTGTTTCAGCACTCCCAACAGCTACCTTAGCATCAACTAGTTGATCTTCAAGACATTTTTCTTCATTTCCACTACTCTTGCCAGCTAGTACACCCTGCAATCAACAGTAAATAAAGCTTTTATTCAAATAGAAATTACTCAGATCACCAATGAAAACAAATAAAAAGTCATTTTCCTGATGAAAGGTAAATGCAGGAGAACATTAACCTGAAACAGACATGAACTTTCAGGGTTTTACCTGGTATTCCTTTTCATTATCTTCCAAACTTTGAGAGAGCTCCTCAAATCTCTTTTTCAGATCAGCTGCTCCTTCTTCAGCCTTTTTAACATCAGTAGCCCTCTCTTCCACAGACCGTTTCAGATCTTCAATATTACTAACAATCTGCCAATATAACAGTGTGAAATTTAAGTACAATAATCATGAAGTGGATCTAAGCAAACAAGAAAGTAAATAAATACAGAAGATTTGGTAAATTATTTGTGGCTATTGTAAAAAAAAAGCATCAAAATTTGTTACTTTTTCAGCATTCTCCTTTTCACATCTGAGACTGTCCTCCATATTGTTCAGTACTGATGTCTCCCTTACAAGATCTTGAGAAAGGGCATCTACTTTATCTGACAAAGTTTTCACTTCCCCTCCCATGCAAGCTTCCTTTTCAGCAGTCAAGTTTGATATCCTTGTCTCCATTTCCTGTACTTCAATTCGCATCCTTCCAGTATCATCATCAATCTCAGTGATCCTTGCCTTTGCTTGACCCACCCCAGATACTGCTGTATCTTTAATCTTTTCTGCTTGCACATACTCATGGGCAATACAAAACCTTTTCAGCCGATCAAGCTCAGCATTTCCGTTAGCCCATTGCATGTACTGCATCCGTTCTTTCCTCAACTTCTCCAGAGCAGGCAGTATTTCATGGTCAAGGAGCTTATTAATCTCATCTACCTTACTCTGTTTCTTTTCAAGTGTTTTCAAAGCAGCCTCTTTCTTCGTTTCATACATTCTAGTCCCGGCAGCCTCTTCCAGCATAGATAGAATCTCGGGAGGTTTCATATTTAAAACCTTGGTGATGCGCCCTTGCATTATAAGAAAATGTGGATTATTTACATTGAGCTGAACCGAATGGAAAAGGTTTTGGACTTGACTAGGCTGAGCAAGTTTTCCATTGATCAGGTACTTGTTCCTTCCACCAACCACAATCTGCAAGGAAAGAAAATATAGACCCTCAAGCTATAAAATTGAAATCCCTTCAAACAAAATTAACTGAGATAGGTTAAGAAGCATAACAACAATCAGTGAGATAAAAAGTAGGTGTTTTACACTTAAGCATAGACATTTTAACATTGTCTTCATATGCACATGATCACTACAATTAGCCTAGTAAACCGGAGTCATAACACAATTCACTAGTATGGTCATAATGGAGCTGAATGTGTATGCTCTTAGCATAAACATGGAAAGATTAAGTAAAACAACAAGACAAGATAACAGAAACAAGAGAACTCTGAATAGAATAATAGAATAAAATCTTAGAAACTAGTAAGACCCTTTTTGGTACACCTAAGCTAAAGGAGAAAAAATAGGCTGAAATCAACTAATCAAGATGAGTAACATAGAACTAGGGACTTAGTGATGCAATAAAAGTCTCCTTTTGCAAGTGACTAGAACCACCATTCACATATTCACAACATCCCCCCCAGTTGAACACCTGAAGCCTCTAAACTCGTAAAGTAGCAATTCAATCAACATGGGTACCTCAAAGTTTACGAATTTTAGCAAAAGGATTACTGAACATATCACTGACCTGTCGCGTCACTGTAATCTCCTGATGACCCTCGTACCCCAGCGGACTCCTACTCCTATTGGAATTATCAAACACAACCGACACGGTAGCCTTTGTAATCCCAGCCTGGCCCTGCTTGTACACCAGCTCCTGCAAGTTCGCCGCCCGGACCTGCTGCAAATTGGTGATGCCCAACACAAAGCAAATCGAATCGAGAATGTTCGACTTGCCAGAGCCATTAAGCCCAGTGATTGCGTTGAAATAAGGGTCGAACCCAGGAACCACCGTCCTCGTCGCGTAGGACTTGAAGCCTTCCAGACAGATCTCCTTGATGTGCATGGTGCTTTCCTTCGATTTCGAACTCCAGAAACCCTAGAACTGGAAGGGAACTCGAATCCCTAGGGGGATTTTGTCGAAGAACTTCAATTGAGTTTCAGAGATCGAAACCCTAGAAATGGAAGCTCGGCTAACAGAAAAAGTAAATTGTGGGATTTTGAAGATGTGAAGCTGAAAATGGGAATGTAGGCGGGAAAATGTATTGCTTTTTAAATTTAAATTGAATAAAAATGTAAACAAATACAGTAATTGCTTTTTATTTGTTTATTTATTTCCTTCCTGATAAGTCAAATGTTTTACGAATGCGTGAACTCGAAACGCTCATGGTTTAGTCGTCGGTCCCATTTATTTACCTTTCCTAATATCACATTTCTATCAATCTTTCACTTGAGTTTGGAAAATCAAAATCCCACTCTTTAAACCAAAATAAATTATTAAAACATGTTATTTTTATATCAAAAAAAATTGATATAGCTCTCTAATTTTTCAAAACAATGACATGAAGTCTAATATGGCTTCTTTTCTTTCCGATAATGAACACAAAAGTTTTTTGTCGATCTGGATGGACTCAAATGAATTCAACAAACAATGTTTGATGTCTCTAGGAAAAGCAAAACCTCACATAGGGTTGTAAACGAACCGAGTTCTTAAGGAATAACTCAAACTTGATTCGTTAAATATTTGGTTCGAACTCGGTATAATCGTGTTCGAACCGAAGGTAAAGCTTGTTTGATAAACTAATCGAACTCAAACCTATTTTTTCAATACTCAACAGGTTTACGAGCTTGCTCATTTAATATTTATTTAAATATGCAAATCATCTTTTTATTGAGGGGATATGTACATATCATATTTGATATAGTTAGAATATAATTTTAAACTTTTACCTACTATTTTCTTATAAATTATTTAATAAATTTGTAATCTAAGTTTTTTTTTGTTGTAAATATATGATTTTGTTGAATTTTTTAGAAAACTAAACAAACATAGCTAAATTGAATCCGAGCTTTACTATTTTTATCGAATCAGATTCCAGTCTGGCCTTTGAAGTTCGTTTTGAGTCTGAATTATACTCGAGGGTGATAATCGTTTTGAGTCGAGTTCTAGCCTAGTAATCACATGATTATCGGTAATACCATTCTTCCGATAGTTGGATCAAGATTTCAAGAAGTTGTTGAACCCGATGTGAATTCTTCTCCTTATGACAATTCTTAATTGGATAACATAGTCCTTTTTCTTCTTATACAACATTGATTGGGTGGGCAGTGACAAGGTAGATAACATTGATGTTGAGTAAATGATTTACAAGGGGGAGTTCGAGTCGGCTCCCTCATGTTGATGTTCAGTTATATCGTACTTCCACTCGTACGTCGATTTTTGAACCAATGAGACTTTGTTTTGGGTGGAGTGAGCATCTATAAGAGATCGTCAATATTACTTTAATGGTCACATTGCTCATGACAATTGCAATCACCAACGATATCATAGCGTGGAGGAGTGTCCATGGCTTGAAGGATGATCTTAATATTTATGTTGAGGGTTCAACTTTGGTCTACTTCATCGTTCTCGACATTCCTTTAACGGTACATAATAACAAGGGATAATAACTTTGGTCTACTTCAATTGACCTTGTGAGGTCAAAAGATAATAGAAATCAAGTTGTTTGAACATTGAAAGGAGTGAGCCTAAAGCATAATAACTTGAAGCATTATGTGAAGGAAAAATCAACCTAGTTAATTGAAGATCTCAAGATATAGGTTCAACAGGACAACCTAGTTGCATAAACCTCGTGAGGATCAATAGTGTGTCAATTCCTATGATGTCAAACAATGACATTAAAACAAGATAATGTTCAATTATGTTTTTAATGACTCGTTGTACATCAAGAGTATTGAGTAAAAGAAGTCATTGATATAAGAGTGAGGTGGAGTCGCTTCAAAAGAGACTAATGGAGTTTAGTTCTCTTAAGTTCTCGTGAAACTAGGATATGTTCATGACCACAAGGGACATACACTCGTAAGAATAAAAAACCGAGTGCTGGTATCCATGTGAGGTATATCATCATTTACATCAACAACATAATTGTTCAAGGATATTGCGTATACTAGTCAATTAGTAAAGTAAATATACTTTCACAATGGAAGATTTAAGGCATTTCCTACATGTCCTATAGATACCAACGTTGAAGAGTCACCACCTCGTCAGTCTCTTTTCGCGTTCAATTTCATTCATGTGAAGGATTGTTGGAAAAATGTTTTGAATGAAGTTAAAATTTTGTAACGTGTTGGTTATTACGATTTTGGGTGATTACAAAATTGTTTTTAATTCAATTTAATGGTTTTAAAGTTCATATTTTTCCACTTCCCCACTCTTAAAAAATGAAGGTTTATTTTAATTATTCTTGATCTTTCATAAGAGCAAAATATAACAAGTGAAAAGTATGTGTTTTTCCTCCTAATAATGAACAATCAAACTTCAATCTAATATCACTAATCTCTGGATATATTAATACTCTTATGTATTGAGCACCAATTAAAGGCACGATTGACTAAACATTGGTTGCTACATTTGAAACAAGAAGCCAACAGCCAAGGTAAGCAAAAAAGACATTTTCCATTTCTATGGAAAGCTGAAGGAGCAAAAGCAACAAGTTTGATCCATAACAAGCACACGAATTGCCTAAATATGCTACTTATATTTCAACATCAATGGAGCAGGAGGGTTCTTGGCGACAGGTCGGACCTCGGTCTTGAAGAGAAGAAAAGAGAACTTATCGATAGAGAAATACGCAAAACCTCCTGTCGAGTGAGTCACAAACGACCCAAAACTCTTGCCAACTATGCAGTGCCATGCTGGTCCATACCATCCATCGAATTCCTGACACAAACCAATACTTACTCACACAATTGCATAGAGTTCGATTCAGGACAAAAATAAGAGATTTGTCAATCCAAATCTCAATCACCACCAGATATGGCTCAAATTTCAAACTCAAAGTTTAAATTGAATTCTCCATTGAAGCTGACTGAATCATCTAGAGTGATTAACCACTTAGTCAAGCTCTACAAACATAGAGATTGAAGAGAGTATTTATGACCCAAGGGCCAAGACCCAAAATTATGTTTGTTTCTAGGGAAAATTTCAGTACGGTTAACTTTTCCAACTTTGTGTTTCCGGTGAAAATGGTAAAGAGTGAACTCACTTTCTTGAGAGACATGGCTAGATGGGTCGGGCTCGGACGCTTCTCGGGGTTGGCGTCGAGGAGAGCTCTGGCGCATCGGAACGCGCGTTCTTGCATTGCAGCGGGCATATCGGCCGATCTCGGCCGTACGTTGAGATCAACGGCGATTGCGGCCAGGTTCACCTCGTCCCTGCCCGGCCGGAGCAGCGCCAGGAC
>JAYMSU010000494.1:0-13661 GCA_036897765.1 Erodium chrysanthum | reverse complement strand
AGTGGCATTCTGAATGGCCAAGTCTTGCAACCACCCATGGATTTCTTGGACAGGTCGGTCTTTATCCCTACAGACACCCCCATCCACCCATCAACTGGACAAAGAAGGGTGTCAATGACCCCCTTGTTCTAGGTCCCATTTTCCATGACGTACGAGATCACCACCCCGACGCATTTGTTGTTCAACATGCAAATGTCGCACATATATGTATCATGGATCCTTTCAATCTAACTTCCATGTGAGTGGACATAGTACTTCACATTTAATGATATGGATCACCAATTACTTTTATCTTCAACAGTAATAATCAGACGTGTAACAATTGAAATTGATACTTATAAATGGTTTCATGAAGTCTTTGTTATTTCATTTGTCATGTCTAGATCTCTTCTCACTTGATAAATATAGTGGAGTATTTACTTATAAGATAGACACTTTTATGTGAATCAAACACCTAGGTACTAAAACAAATGTCATTCCAATCTCTCAATCCTTTGGTAACTCAATAGTTATTGCATCAAATTAGTCGATAAAAAGTAGGAAGAAGGATAAAGAAAACCAAAGAAGTCAATTCATTACTTCTCTTAGTGCAAAACAGAAGAAAGATTGAAGTCTTAATTTGACTACATTTTCTTGAAGAAAATGAAATCATAGGGGGAACCTTGGAAGAGGCTTCCATGTATAGCCCCAATGGATTGAACATTCATGAAGACCAAAACACTTCCTAACATATTCACACGTGAATAAATAGAAATCAATTAATTAATTGAGTGGTTAATCGTTACTAATTTGGCCTTACCCGTACCCTTCAATAAGTGTGGGTCCCAAACGCCTCACGGCTTCTCTGGCCTCAATCCAACCCTTATTATATAAACACCATTGAGCTTCTCTTCTGTTTGGCAAGTCAGAAAAACAGAGAAAAGCAAAAGGAAAAGCTCCAACGAGCTCACTCTCTCTCTTTCTCAACAAAGGTAAAGCCTGGAATAATGTACAACAACAAAAAAAAACTCATTTCCTTTGAAATCTGAAAAAGAAAAGCTCTTCACTGCCTTGTTAACTTGAGATCTAATCAATGCATCAATCTTGCTCATAATTAATCTTTGTTTTTTCAGGGTTCTTCATCATCACCACATCTCTAAGGTATAGCTACTCCAATGGAAATGCAACAAGCAAAATGGTTATCTGAACTGGTATGATTTTTTTTATAAATCATTTTTGTACGAAGATTTGGACTCAGTCTCATACATAGAAATAACTACACAATATTATGAACAATTTCTTTTATTAATTTGCAAGATTTTTCATAAACTAATTTGGGTTTTGTTTCTTTTTGGTGTAGGAAATGGAAGATCCATCATCTTTGTTTCTCCATGAGTACCAAATGGAAAGTTTTGATTACTCCATTGATGAGGTCCACTTCCAGTCTCTCTCACCGGAGAGCTACTCATCATACCCTAATCACTATCATCATCTTCCTCCCAAAACCACCATTGATATCATCAAAGACACAAAACCACACATCTTTGAAACATCTCAAAGTGCCATTGAAAGGCCACTGAAGCAGCTCAAGACAAGCTCTTCTTGCACCACTGTGACTCCTAAGGCCTCTCCTTCTTCCTCCTCCCAACTCATCTCCTTCGGGAGCTCCTCCGGTTCTCCTCCGGCCACCTCTCACCAGTCCTACGGCGGCCAGGATCAGTGCACCTTCAAGACTCCCAAGTCCGAGGTGGGATCTGATGGAAACATGGACAACTTTGGACTTCTACCCATGATGTACCAAGGTTGTTCCTATGAAGTGAAACCGGGAGTACAAGGAAACAAGAGGAGTGTTGCTCCTACTAGGAGCCCTCTCCATGCCCAAGATCATGTCCTCGCGGAAAGAAAGCGCAGGGAGAAACTCAGCCAACGCTTTATAGCTCTTTCAGCCATCGTTCCTGGCCTCAAAAAGGTACTGCAAATCTCGTGTTAATATGAAATCTATATTAATACCTAAAAAAGATAAAATCTACCTCATCAAAATATGAAATATACGCAAGATTCAATCTCAGACTTCCATTATTTTGATGTTAACGATCGAACTTAGTTTCTTGTGGAGGTTTGAATCCCAGTGGTACATCTGTTTGGGAGCGGATGTGGGATGTAAGTTAGATTAGGTTTTCTCTATTCGAACCTTCATTCCAATCTTTGATTGACCTAATTTTCATGCCAATTTGCAGACGGACAAGGCTTCGATTCTTGGAGACGCTATCAAGTACTTGAAACAACTTCAAGAACGCGTTAATACCCTAGAAGAACAGACCGCGAAGAGGACAGTGGAATCAGCCATTTTTGTGAAGAGGTCTCAACTTTCTTCCGACGATGAACCAACATCTTCTAGTGATGAGAGCTCCACCAAAGAGTCGAGCCAACCACTCCCTGAAATCGAAGTGAGGGTTTCAGACCAAGACGTGCTCATCCGAATCCATTGCGAGAATCAAAAAGGTTGCACGGTCAAAATACTTTGCGAAGTGGAGAAACTAAATCTTTTGGTCATCAATAGCATCGTCTTGCCCTTCGGGAAATCCACTTTCGACATAACTATCACAGCTAAGGTATATCGATAAATCAGTTTTTATTAGATTATCGATAACTATCACATCGAGAACTAGTTCTGATATCATATTAGATTATTACATGACAAGTTTTGAACATATTGTGATTTCTTGCAGATGGAGGATGGAATGAGCATGCAAGCTAAAGATCTTGCAAGAAACCTACGAACGGCTTTACTGAAGTTCTAGTAAACGACCCGACATGAACCTAGGATTGTTAATCTTGTCTCTTTTGTGTCCAGATGTGGTTTTAGTGAAGCTACATGCTTTTTTTGCTACAAGCTTAGGAGCTTGTTTTTGTCCCAAGACGTCGTCGTTTTCGTGCGAGTTCCCCAATAGTGTTGCAGGTGGAGATTTTGTTGTGTTACAGCAACTTTTTTTGCGTGGCCGTTGACCACGTTCAATTTCCCACGTGCTATTATTGGAACCAGCAGCTTTCAAGTTAATGGGGATTTTTTTTTTTGTCATCATCGTCGGTGTCTCTTGTAAGTTGATCTGTCGGATCTCATCATGCTTTCTCTTTCAGAGGGTTTGGTACTTGAAATTATTGTATAAAATAAACATTATTCTATTTTCGTAATGCTGTATATATATCATCATCTTTTGTTTTGCTCCCAACATGATTTATTTAAATATGCACGAATTTTTTTATATTAATTTAATTCGTTCATATCTATATTGACGACATGTATCGATGAGATTCGCACATGGGATTACTGTAGATACACGTGTCGGCATGCAAAATAATTGTTGCTACTATAATTGAATTAAACGATGCCACCACGATGTTATGGATTACAGATATTTTATATAGGTTAATTTTTTGGATGGATTATTATGTCATTTGTTTTGTCAGCCAAGAAGATTTGATGAAAGTTGGGATATGGGCATAATAGGAACAGTAAATTAATAGTGGGTCATGTGGGAGGTTGATTGATGAATTAATTAATCATGGTTATTGTTGTTGAGTTTTTAAGACAACCTTTGACCCCACGAAGATGTATATGAGATCTGATTTAATTAGTTCATACTTTTTTTTATACCCAGTATATCATATATTTCTCTGCATACATTATTTTAGTCCATAGTGTCTTTCAAGTTTAGAAACCAATAGGATATATATATATACATTTATGACCAGTTGATATTTAATATTAACAATTGTTTGTTACAGATCGATTCACTACTTCACAGTGATGTTGGAGAGTGGAGTCGTATTATGAAATACTGTACGTACCAATACTATTTTCTTGTTGGGCTCTTACCATTCTACCAAAGGAAAAATTACAAAAATACTATCATTTTGATCTTTTAATCATAGAAATTTTCCATGTTGATCTGTATTGTCGGAAGTATACAGTGATCTTTTATAAATTAATAAAATAACTACGGTTTTTATCTCAATATTAATTTTAACTTTATCTATTTTTACAATTACATATCAAATGTCTAAAATGTTCTTCACGATCCATTTAAGGTTTAGTTTTAAGGTTTAGTTTTGGGATTTAGTATTAGGGTTTAATTTTAAGCTTTAGTTTTAAGGTTTACATGGGTAGCTTGGGTATTTTTTTTACAAAATTCCAAAAAATTTCATGCAAATTAATAGAATATGTAGTTTTTTTGTTAATGTATGAAAAGTTACCGTGAGTTTATGGTATGAATGGTCACTCATGATGAGTTTTTGTAAATGAAAGGTGGAAGAGAACATGTTATTGCAGTTACCTCTTGTATTAATTAATATATTTTAATCAAAATAATAACTTGCATTCTTTTCAAAACCCTTGATTATTGTTTTTGAAATTATTAAGGGCCGATCCACCTAAAAGCTCGAACAGATAGATGGAGACTCATACTTGTTATCTATACCGGTGTTGTGGTTGATTTTTTTTTCGGGGTGGGCCTCCGCCCCCCCCCTCCGGTGAAAGCCAGTATTGATCATCAGACTTGAAACGTGGGTCATGGGACGTTGGCCCGAATTAGGATAGCTTTGAGGGGTGTAGGTGGTAAATAACTCAGGCTTGATACCATATTAAGACACGACCTACCAAAAAACTCGAACAGATAGATGAAGATCCAGACTTATTATTCATACGTACTGATATTGCGATTGATAGCTTTTTAATATGGGATTCTAATAAAAAAAATATTCATATTACAACATTGCATGTATAAAAACATGTGTTATATCAACCCTTGATAAAGATCTCATAACTTTATTGTTATATAAGTAATAGAGCACCAAATGTTTAGTTCTTAACTGAAGTTAAAGATTAGTTTATCAAGAATGAGCTTGTGAACTTCTTTGTGTACAAATATGCTTTATTTTTGTCACTTGATCCTTACAAGAATTGGGAGAGGGATGCTTAACAAAGTTTAGGGAGAAAAGCCAAACATAAATTGGAAGAGACAATAATTTATGTGTTGAAACGTCTGATTGATGGGACTTGAATTTAGATGTATAAAACTTTTTTTTTAGGAAAGATGTATAAAACTTGAGTTCAAAAACTTAACCTTTTAACCAATATAAATTTTAATCAAACTAAATTGTTGAACGAATAAATTTGAACATATATCAAAACTTGACAATCGAACATTCACATCCCATGTATCAGAGACCATTTGTAATAGTCCAGATATCAAGAGATATATATTGTTCGAGACTATTTGGTTGAGAACAAAGCTAGGAGTAGATCCAGAAATTCTTGAAGCGGAGACAACGTGTTTATTAAATTAAGTGTTCTACAACGAGGAATAATATTTTCATATAGAATATATAATTCATAGACTATTTTTAACACTAGATTTCAATCCGATTAAAATGTGGTTAAATAAAGTCTATGAAAAATCATTTTCTTAATCGATCTAAAACCACTTTATTGTAATGTTACTGAATAATTTATTCTTAATGTATACAACCAAATCATTATTTAACCATTTGTTTTATATTGTACTTCACAAATCATCTTGTATTCATTACTAAAAATACTCTCTTAACATCAACCGTTGTAACGGTAGAGCAATAAGTTTTACGATTTTTTAGAACTTTTTAACCGGAAGTGACTCCTCCCAACCCTTCCCCGCAGTATAGAAGGCTGATGAAACAGCTACCAACCGACCAAGACAAGATCATGCGCACCATTTGAAATTAGTAGGATTATTTAAGGAGTCTCCAGGAATAATAAAATGGTGTCCATTTCTAGCAACAACAATTGAACTCCACCTTATATTGGGATCGATGAGGAGTATGGTGGATGTAATCATGTAAGGGATAATGATATTAAATGATTGTTTTATCCGATTTTTAGGGATTATATGAGGTAATAGATCGAAATACATCATATATGTATATTGCGGAAAAAGATTCGATCCATACTTAGATCTATTGCATCAAAACCAAAGATAAAACTGTAGAACCACTTACTTGATATGTGAACAAAAACTGATCTAGCTTCGAAAACACGAAGCCTCTAGCGTATCCACACCAAGTAACAAATTGATGCTCTCAACAATTGAGACGGCTATGGAGTTAGAAGAACTATTCTGCTATGGGAGGAGAAAGGCGGCTAGAGAGAATTAGGTTATCTTTGTTAACCCTAACCTTTTCCTTTTATACTCCAAAACCGGATTGGGCCTAATAGATAATTGGATCATAGGACAAAACCCAACACCGTCCACGTGTTCCTCGTCTGTCTCCTTGCTCGAAACAGTGTCGTTGCTATAAGTGACCCCGGTCCTCTTCGTCACGTGCCTTCCTTACTTCCTGATTGGGTGTTTGCCAACGGATACTTCTCCACAACGAGCCACATCACCTGCTTCTACCTTGCGCTCTAGGGCAAGCATCACAATTTACCCACTGCACAAAGCTAACATAGGATGGTTTGGTTCATGTCCACTCCCTTATCTGATAAAAACACAACATAGGAAATGGAGGACGATTCGAATATAAAAATAAATATCATTAAAGACAGTAGACAAACCACGACTTTGCCTCTGTTCATCACGCACAATGTACACATCCTCAACGAACCCAAACTGAGAAAATACCTGATAACACACTCATTCCGTTCAGGTGCTCTCAATTTGTACACAATTTGCGGTAGCAAGATAAGGGTTTTGTTCTTTGAGGTGTTGTAGCTAAGTCATCCTTAGTTCTTTTTTGGTGTTCGGGTCCAGAGTGTTGCGGGAATAGGAGAAGAGGACCTTGTCCTTGTCTTGGTGCATCAGCAGAAAGTTGACTTCTTTGTGTTGTAGAGGCAACGACTACAAATCAAAAAAATACCTTCTTCTTGTTCTTGTGCTATGGTGACTAACGTCACGGAGTGGTCAAGTAAAATCAAGAAATCATTTTTCTTGAGGATATCAGCAATAAAGACTCAGGCAAATAAAGGTGATTCTTGGAGCTACTTTATTGGTAACAAGATAGGTCGAGTTTATTTTGTGAATTACCATTTGTGAATTGGAGATAGAGATTACATTGTATTTATCGGATTGTTTCTCAGATAATACAAGGAGCTCGTCGTTGTTCTGTGGATGTAGGCACATTGCCGAACCACATATATTTGTTGTGTCGCAGGTTTTAATTTGTGTGCTTTATTGTTTGTTCGATTGATTCACTTAGCATTCAGAAATTTGCAATTATCAGCTAGGTTCCGAGTAGTGGGTTGGATTATCAAGATATTGGTGTTCGTTAGAAATTGAATCACGTGGTTCATTTCTACGAATACAATTGATTGATCCGGATAAATCTTGTTATTTATTGCTAGGTTTACTACAAGTGGTATCAGAGCACGGTTGACTAGTTGATTGAGGATTGAGTCTACAAGGTATTTGTGGAGATGTCTGATAGGGCTTCTACATCTCGGGAAGAGGGCTATGTGAAGGTTCATGGATTCGATATTCTTCGATTCAATGGAAGGAACAATTTTAAGGCTTGGCAGATGGATTGTAAAGACATTCTGGTTAGTTTGGATCAATATGATGCGTTGGGAGATAAACCATCAGGGGGTGATCAACTGGAGAGATGGAAGAAGATGGATCAGAAGGCTTGTAGCACGATCCATTTGTGTCTTTCTCGGAATGTGGCTTACAATTTTGCAGACGAGACTACTGCTAAGGGTATTTGGGATAAGCTTCAAGCTATGTATCTTCAGAATGACCAGATGAGTGTGATGTACCTGCAGAAGAAGCTCTTCACTTACAGGCTACAACCGGGTAAGCTCATGACTGATCATATTAATGAGTTTGAATGCTTGTACTCAGATTGTGTTAGCTTGGGAGCTAAGTTTGAAGATAGCCAGAAGGCTTTATTCTTGTTGATTTCTTTGTTGCCGGAATGGGAACCATTTGTTGATCAGATGACAATGATGAACAAGGAGAAGTTTGTGTATAGTGACATTGTTCAGTCTATATTGGCGAAGGCTTCTAGGAAGAGTGCTTTGAGCGAGGATGCTATAGAACATGGTCTTTCGGTTTCAAGGGGAAGAAATTCAAACAAGAACAACAACAGAAGAAATAGGTCTCAGTCAAGAGGAAGAGATATGTCTAAGGTTGAATGTTACAAGTGTAAACTTAAGGGCCATTACAAGAGGGATTGTCCACAGTTAAAGGGCAATAAGACCAGGCGAGAGGGTGAAAATAGTGGCGTGGCAAATGTGGTTGAGACACCCAAGATTGTTGAGGATATTCACATTGAAGGTGACTTGGCATATGCATTGACAGCGGCTTCTAATGATTATTTGTATGACGGCTGGTTGTTGGACTCAGCTGCTTCATATCACTTGTGTCCAGTACGGGATTGGTTCACTACCTATCGCGAGGTGAAGGGTCGTTCAGTTATGATGGGTGACTCTCGACCTTGCAAGATGTTAGGTGTTGGTACAGTCAGATTTCAGCTAGAAGATGGGTCATGTAGACAGCTTACAGAGGTGCGTCATATTCCTGATCTTGCAAGAGGGCTAATTTCTCTTGGGGTACTTGAAGCTCAGGGCTACAAGTATGTTGGTGAGAATGGTCGATGCAACGTTTACTATGGTGACAGGTTGCTATTATCAGCAATTAGGCATGCAAATCTCTACTTCCTACAGGGAAATATTGTTGAAGGTGGAGCTATGGTCTCTACGGTTATTGATAAGAAGAGTTTAGTCCGTACACAGTTATGGCACATGCGTCTTGGGCATGTAGGTGAAAGTGGATTGAAAACTTTAAGCAGGCGTGGCTTGCTTGGCGGTGACAAGATGGAAAAGCTTGATTTTTGTGAGCATTGTGTATATGGGAAGCAATGCAGAGTCACTTTTGGTGATGGTATTCACAACACCGCGGGAATTGTGGATTATGTCCACAGTGATGTTTGGGGACCCTCTCGAGTTGCATCAAAGGGGGGTTCTAGATATTTTGTGTCTTTTATCGATGACTTTAGCCGGAGAGTTTGGATTTATACCATGAAACATAAAAATGAAGTCAGAGATATCTTTAAGATGTGGAAGGTCATGGTTGAGAAGCAGACAGGTAGGGCGATCAAGGTTTTGAGATCTGACAATGGCGGTGAGTACACCGAGGATCCCCTAAAGAAGTTTTGTTCAGAGCATGGCATTAGGAGACACTTCACAGTGAGGAAGACACCACAACCGAACGGGGTAGCAGAGCGGATGAATCGTACCCTATTAGAGAGAGCACGGTGCATGTTGTCCAATGCAGGTTTGGGTAGAGTATGGTGGGCTGAGGCAGTAAATACGGCGTGCTACTTGATTAACCGCTCTCCTTCATCAGCTATTGAGTCTAAGGTTCCCATGGAGGTATGGTCTGGCTTTCCTTTAGATTATTCTAACTTGAAAGTGTTTGGTTGTCCAGCTTACTATCAAGTTAAGGAGGATAAGATTGGAGTAAGGGCCAAGAAGGCCATTTTTCTCGGTTATCCTGATAATGTGAAAGGGTACAAGTTATGGTGCCCGGAATCTCAAAAGTTTGTGATAAGTCGAGATGTTACATTCCATGAGGAGCCTTTGTTACAAGAAAAATGTGAAAGATGTAGAGATGGATCTCCTATATGGAGAGGTGATAGTTATGATGAAGATAAAGAAGATTATCAGCAGGTGGAGCTTGGAGCTCTTAGTTCTCTGGCAAGTAGTTCATCAGATGTGATACTAAATGAGATAGTTGCAGATAATGATGTTCCTATTGATGAGAACGAGGACCTTACACAACAACAGATTCAGCAAATTGAGACACCGTCTTTAGCAGCAGGTAGAGAACTCAGGGTCAGATGAGCACCACAAAGATTTGGCTATGAGGATGGCGCAGCTTGTGCTTTTCTAGTTATTGATGATGACGCTCCTACCACATACAAGCAAGCTCTGCGTAGTGATCACAGAGATGAGTGGAAGGAGGCCATGGATGAGGAGATGTCATCTCTTCATAAGAATCATACTTGGGAACTTATTAAACTTCCTAAAGGAAAAAGGCCGATAGGGTGCAAGTGGATCTTTACAGTGAAAGACGGGATTCCAAATTCCAAGGGTGATTGTACAGGTATAAGGTACAAGGCAAGATTGGTGGCTAAAGGATATGCACAACAAGAAGGTGTAGACTACAATGAAGTATTCTCTCCGGTGGTAAAGCACACTTCTATCTGAGTCCTATTAGCACTGGCAACGCAGTTTGATTTAGAGCTCGAGCAACTTGATGTAAAGACTGCATTCTTGCATGGAGATTTGGAGGAAGATATTTATATGTTGCAGCCCGATGGTTATGGTGTTGTTGGTGAGGAGGAGAAAGTATGCAAACTAAAGAAGTCATTGTATGGGTTGAAACAGGCCTCAAGGCAGTGGTATAAGAGGTTTGATACTTTCATGATTGAGCAAGGATATGCGAGGAGCGAGTATGATCCTTGTGTATTCATTAAAAAGCTCAAGGATGGATCTTTTGTATTTCTTTTACTCTATGTTGATGATATGCTCATTGCTGCAAACAGCATGAAGGAGGTTGATACGCTGAAGTTACAACTTGGCAGAGAGTTTGAGATGAAAGATCTTGGAGCAGTGAGGAAGATACTTGGGATGGAGATTATTCGAGACAGGAAGCAGGGAAAATTGACATTGTCACAACGTCAGTACTTGGAAAAGGTTGTAAGTCGATTTGACATGAATACAGGAAAACCGGTTAGTACTCCTTTAGCTGCACACTTCAAGCTCTCGAGTATGTTATCTCCTACCACTGAGGATGAGAGGGAATACATGGCGAATGTTCCTTATGCGAGTGCAGTTGGTAGTCTTATGTATGCCATGGTTTGCACGCGTCTTGATATTGCTTATGCTGTTAGTGTTGTTAGTAGGTTTATGGCGAACCCTGGGAAGCAACATTGGCAGGCAGTGAAGTGGATATTGAGGTATCTTCGGGGCACACTGGATGTCGGTTTGGTTTATGAGAGATCGTCAATTTCAGCTGTATTGGGTTATGTTGACTCAGATTATGCTGGAGATATGGACAAGCGCCGATCGACAACAGGTTATTGTTTTATATTGGCAAGGGGTCCTATATCTTGGAGGTCTATGTTACAGTCAGTGGTTGCATTATCTACAACAGAGGCAGAATATATGGCAGTGACAGAGGCAGTGAAAGAGGCTATATGGCTTCGAGGATTGGTTCGAGATTTGGGTGTTGCTCAAAGGGATGTCACTATTTTTTGTGATAGCCAGAGTGCCATCCATTTGGCAAAGAATCAGGTATTTCACGCTAGGACCAAGCATATAGATGTCAGGTTTCATTTCATCAGGGATGTTATTGAGGACAAAATGGTGATGTTGAAAAAGGTGGACACCAAAGAAAATATAGCGGATATGTTGACAAAGGTGGTACCGGTGATCAAGTTAGAGCGTTGTCTCAACTTGATCAAAGTTTTTCATTGTTGATGCCCCACGGGGGCAGCCCTTCGGGGCGGGGGGCTTTTATGGCCCGGTGGATGACGACGAGCGTGTTATCTTGATTGGAGATATGTAAGCGGGTGGAGCTTTTATCCAATGGAGCTTTGATGGTGATTTTGTCGCCAAGGTGGAGATTGTAGAAATTGGCTCCAAATGGGTTTGACTCAAATTGGGCTCGTGGCTCATGTCTTTGAAAATAAAGCCCATGACATATTAAGCTGATTAAAATCCTTTTAGGGTTGGGGTGAACAAAGTTTTTTTGGTTGGGTGAAGAACACAGCAAGGAGCATTGTGAGGTTCGGTTTTTGAGGTGCTACAAAGTAAAGCATAGGTCTGGTTTTTTGCTTGGAAGGTGCGGCAGCAAAAGGGATAAGAACACCACTTGTTCTTGGGTGACAACACACACGTGCTTGATCCTTTTGTCTTGTTGATGGTGTGCTACGGCTCAAGCAAGGAGTGATTAGTGAAGGTACTCTCTTATCTAGTTTGATAGGTGTTGAGCAGTCACAAGGAGAAACGGATGTGTTGTCATATTATGTATTAAGAGATAGAGATTACATATTGTATTTCTCAGATTATTTCTTGGATAATACAAAGAGCTCGTCGTTGTCCCGTGGATGTAGGCACATTGCCGAACCACGTATATCACTGTGTTCCCTGTTAATTTGTGTGCTTTATTTTGTTCGGTTGAATCGCATAACATTCGGGTATAGCATTTATCGATTAGGTTCCGGGACTCTGGGTTGGATTATCAGGTTATTGGTGTTCGCTAGGAATTGAATCACATCGGTTCATTTCTACGAATCCATTGATTGTCCAGGTAAATCTTGTCATTGATTACTTGATTTACAACAAAAGCAATCTTATGAGTATATAAGAACCTAAAATTTGGCGCTCCTTGCTTCTACCTAGGCAAGTGAGTCCAAATCAAAAAAGAAAATCACTAATCACCCATTATGTGTTCATCTTATTTCATAACAGTACCATAATATTCAATCTGCATCACACTAAATGAGCTCTATGATGAGTTATTTGGCTATATGACAAAACAATCTTAATAATGACACAGCTAACTTCTTATGCTCAAAGACTCATATTGAACACTGAATTATTCAAAAACCCGAACTAATAGATGAAGGTCCCAAGATGCTTATCAACCGGTAAACAAAATCACAATTTTCGATGTAAGACTCTGAAACCCGTATGCCAGATGAAGCCCATCTAGCCATCATGGAGACCAGTTTTGAACCTTACATAGTCTTGCCAACCTTTTCAAATCAACTTGTGCAAGTTTCAGCACAAAAACGTGCATACCATTCAAATTATGATCAATACTAAGAACAGGAAATCTAGCATGACCTTAGTTGAATGTATGTCTTCAAATCCAGGCCTCGCATTATGCACCGTACTCTTGACATTCTCAAAGCCCGGCTTGATTCCTGAAAATTGAAGAAGAACAGATCACTATACAGTTCAGAATCAAGTCCTCTACGTGTTCCTCACTTTGAAATAAATAGTTCTACCTCACAAATTTTCCTTCTCCATTGAGCCTGAGTATGTTACTAATTTTATGCTGTAGCATTATAGGCATTGCAATCTCTACATAACCAAAGTGTCAATTTTGTGCTTCGGTTCCTATAGGTTGATACGGCTAAGGTTTCAGGCTGACCTTTTTTAGTGGGGCTGGCCCTTCCATGGGCTTGAGACGATCTAACCAAAAACTCAAACTGGTGGGTGAAGGCTGTATATTGATTAATTTCTCCTCATACTTTAGATGTGAGACATATACTTCAACAAATTATGATCTATAGTACAACAAAATATATATTTGACTGAAATTATATGAACTTTATATGTTGATGCTTATATTAATGTGATCAGAACATATACTAAAGAAAGGAAACTTTGTGGTATGGTGAGATGACTTACTGGCAGTGGCGGAGCTGTAGGTGGTGTAGCCAGCCTTGACGTTCCGGTTGCTAGTAATAATAGTGTACTTGATGCCATCTCCGACCAAAATAACATTGTTATTATTATTAGCCACCTCAATATTCTCCCTATAAACCCCTTTCTTCACATGAATTATAAACCTCACCGACGTAACACTCCTCTTTGCCGCCGCATCAATAGCCGCCTGAACCGTCCTGTCGTACAC
>JAYMSU010000493.1:0-13693 GCA_036897765.1 Erodium chrysanthum | reverse complement strand
GGGTAAAATGGTAACCCCACATGATTTCCGTCCATTTTAACCCCAAATAATGACTTTTGATAAAAATCAATTGTCGACGCAATTAGTTTTTGAACAGTTTTGAAATGTTGATGAAAAGTGTCAATAAACCACAATTGAACGGACGCTTTTGAATTAATCCCTAGACTAAACTACTCATCTGTTGGGTGTTGATTTATATATCTCTACAGATCGGGGTTGTTTGACGAAGAATCATTCGACAGTTGGGTGGAATTGGCAGTGGCACCAGCATTACCACCGAGTCTGAATTTGTACAAGGAGATCCAAAAGCTAGGATTCACCATCATTTTGCTAACCGGCCGTAGCGAATACCAGAGGAATGTCACCGAGAAAAATCTTCTATTCGCTGGATACACCAATTGGGAAAGGCTTCTCCTAAGGTTGCCTTCCGACCAGGGGAAGCCAGCCATAACGTACAAGTCGGAGAAGAGAATGGAGCTAGTCAACCAAGTCTTTAGGATCCAGGGAAGCTCCTTAGACCAATGGAGTGACTTGCTGGGCTTTGCAGTCGCCGACCGCTCCTTCAAACTCCCTAACCCCATGTATCACATTCCCTAATACCCATTAGGTTACCCATTTTTGCCATACATACGTTGATGCTGTATGTTTTAATTAATCCACCCATAGCTTTTACTAATTTCCTCTTCTCATTTTCATCATTTCCCTAACTTATAACTACCTTGTAAATAGCAAATACTATGACTGTTGCAAGAGCAGTAACAACGATTGACCATCATTGCAAGAATGGTAACAATGATTTAATGTATCAAAATTTACTTGAATTCTCCACTTGATGGCTAATGCTTCAAGTCATTACACAGAGCTCTATGATAGTAAAAACTTATAATCTTTAATGAAGCAGTAAATTTGGCAGCTGAAGATCATAATTGCTATTAGTATTAGTAAATGAGAAAGGAGACAAGCATCACCAACCTCTCTGGTCATGAAGTTACAGTATGATCCAAGAGAAGAACTGGTAAATTTAGAAACTTCACTCTCTTATGGTGACGGTGACGATGAAGATGAGGTTGGATCAGTTTCTGAGCTATCAATAATTGTTCCACAGACAAGAGGTTTCACGGCTGGGATTCTGAGACAACTCAGGCTGGCTCCTGGTATTATGGAGCATTCTGGCTGAGGTCTCTGCATGTTCCTCCCAGCAATGCAATTCAATGAGAAATCAAAACCCACATCCCTGAAAAACAAACTGGCACATTCCTGGTTGAACCCAGAAAAGAAATTGTAGGCCACAGTGAGATTCACAAGGCTCCTTAAAGAACAGACCAAATCTGGGAGGACACCAGAGAGCTTGTTGTAGCCTAGATTGAGAACCTCAATCTGGGTGAGGCAAGAGATTGTGTCAGGCAAATGACCCATGAGCGAGTTATAGCTCACATCGAGAACTTTCATGCCCGTGAACAACCCAACGCCCTCTGGGATGCAACCAGTGAACTGGTTATTCAGAAACAGAACCTCCTTGAGTTTCGAGTTCAAGAAACCTAAGCTTGCTGGGATGTTCCCATTGAGGTTATTGTTGGCAAAGTTGATCACAGAAGCAGGAGAGTTCCCGAGGTTCTGAGGGACTTGACCCTCGAATTTGTTGTTGTTGAGGAAGATTGCGTCGAGGTTTTTGTTGAAGAGGGCTTCCGGGATTGGGCCTGAGAAGGTGTTGAATCTGAGGTCTAAGTAGAGGAGGTTTGGGATGTTGAGGATTGAGGTTGGGAAAGGGCCTGAGAGCTGGTTGTTGCTGAGGTCTAGTTCTTGGAGAGAAGAGAGGTCTCTGAAAGAGGAAGGGACTGAGCCCGAGAACCTGTTGCTGTTGAGGTGGAGAAGAGACATGTGTGAGAGGAGAGAGAGGTCTGGAACCAGAGTGCCTTGCAGATTTGCATGGTTGAGGTCTATTCCTACCACAACTTGATCTTCACAGAACACACCTTTGTAAGAACACACATTTGAGCCTACCCATGTGCTCAAAACCCCGAAAGGATCGCCTTTGATTGAAGCTTTCCATGCCTGAAGAGCAGTGTATGCACTTGAAGCTGAAGACCCAGATGGGTTTGTGTTGCTCCCACCTCCTCCTCCTCCCCCACCAATACCAACTTCAACACCACCACCACCAACACTGATACCAGCTTCTGTTTGGATTATGCAGAAGAGGGGGAGAAAAGCCAGAAACAAGCTATTCTTCATCATCAATCTGAAGATACGGATCAAGGTCTCGATTTGATGGGTTTTCTTGTAATTCTGTGGAAATGAGCTTGAAGCATTAAAAGGGTAGAGAGAAGAAGATGCCTGGGTAAATGGTAATTACTACTACTTGATCTTCAATTCAATATGTGCTTGTTGCTACTTGCTCCCAAACTCTTATCTTCTTCTTCCTCTTCCTCAATTGCACTATATATGGGCACTGTGATGTGTGTGTTGGCAATTTTCTTTTCTGGGTTTTCTTAGCAATGATGTGTCTGTAAGGTGAAGCAACATGTGAGGCTGTAACTAACAGCATCATGATGTTTCATGACTCACTACTTTAATCACAAAATGCTATCTCAGTGTCATTAGTGGCAACCTTCTAGAGTTTGGGACTCATGATTTTGGGGGTCTTCAATGATGGGTCAATTTCATGTAGCTCCACTGTGTTTGGAGGGTAAGAAAGAGACAAGGGCTGTTTCAGTTGTGGTGATGATGAGAAGAAGAAGAAGATGGCTCCAATGTGGAAATGGAACAAGTAAAGCAGAAGAGCAATAGCATTATATGCAGTCGGTAAGCTCTTTCGTTTTCTTGAGACCAGGAGTTCGAATTCCAGCAAGTCATATGTTTAGAATAGGTGTAAAATGAAGATTAGGTTTGAGGTCGGTATAAGTTCCTATTCTTAGTCAAAGGGTTGAAAGTGGGTTCTTTTTCTATGGCCTTGGGGTCATGTGTTAGTGTCAAAATGTAACATTTTGGTGGGTCAGTTAAGGTACCAATTTCATGGAATGGCCTAAACTTTGTAGAATTTGATCCATGATATTGTGGTAGGCCTTGGCTTTTGACTTTTGCCTCCACTAATTCATGGTCCTCACCTCACTGTCCTTAAAAAATGATTCATTTCTAAGCATTCCTTGTCTCTCCTGTTCCATGTTCTTGTAAGAATCCAACCAAAGATCTCTTTACAATAGTGGGATAACTTTCATCATGAGCTCAGCCCAATTAGGACCCAATGTGTGGTGTGTTTGTGGCCCAATTAGGACCCAATGTGTGGTGTGTTTGTGGCCCAATTGGCCCAATGCTTTTGAAACTGGGTGGAGTATTCATCATGAGGTTCAGCCCAATTTGGACCATTTTGAAGTTGAGAACATACCTGAACACAAATGATTTGTTTATAATTTCATCCCAATAGTTCTTAATAATTTGCTAAAAAGTAAATTAAATGTAAATGCAATGAGTTATGACATACAGGAACTATCTTGCTCATGTCATCAACTCCACAAAAATGACTAGATGGGAACATGGTGGAATCTGATAAAAGTCGTTTCGATTTTTTTTTTCCGGATTTTTGATTGTGTTTTACTGATCAAACACGAGACTAGATTATCAAATCTATTATACACTCTACGTATAAAAATTAAAATATATTTCTGAACGAATATTTGTCCCGACCTGTTACCATTCCCACCAACACACCAAAGTTGGGAAAATGGGGAGCAGATGGCAATAGCAAACCAAACCAAACCCTTTTCACCTAAAAATAAAATGAATTCACCAAACCCAACCTAACACCAATAGATCCTCTTCATGTTGTTTTCATACTTAAACATCACCACCTACTACAATTTTCATGCTTCTTCAACAAAATTCTTTTTTATTTTTCAATTTATTCTATATTCAAGATAATGTAATCTACAAATTTATGTATATTTTTGTTTATTGATTTATTTTGAATGCTTATCTTTATTGACTATTCTATTTAAATATTTGTTGTAATGATCTAAGAGTAGTTGAAATTAAAGTGTTGCTTACTTCTTCTATGAATCAAAGAGTATGTAACATGCCATTTGATTCTAATAAAAAGTCAACATAATTCTAAAATTTTATTTGATAAACAATACTACAAATTTGTTTTAATTAGTTTTGGTCAAATTAAGTTTCCATAAATAATAGGGGAAGGCACGATTCAGATAACTGAACTGAAATCCCATTTTTGACACCGAGTCAAAGTAATCGAGTAGACACGGGAAACCTTAAAATGTTCGGTTGTATATGATTCAGTTTTGATCATGTTTTTTATTTTACTTGAGCTAGATAGAATCCATTTATCTTCTCATTTCCAACACCGAAATGAAATAATCGTCTGGACACCGAAATAAAGTAATCGTCTGAATCATACACCAAAAAAACCCTCAAAATATTCAGTTATATACGATTTGTTTTCGGTTTTACCCTCTTGACGGAATCCACTTATTTCATATTAAATAATACCAATATTAATTTGATTGTACATCAAAAAAAAAATTAATTTGATTGGACATCGAAAAAATGGAAAAACTCACTCTACTCAAAGGACATTTTAGTAAATAAATTGAATTTCGAGGGCAGTTTATCTGGCGCCTTCTCAACTTCTTTCTCTCTTCTCCGCGAGATCCATACAAATCCCACTTCCTCTCTCTCTCTCTCAGTCAGTTTCCGAAACTAGCAATCAAGTCCCTCCAATTTCTCTGATATCCAAATCGGGCCCAACGATTCGATTTTCGATTCTGCGCCCATCCAAAATGTTCCGTTTCGGTCGTACTCTGTGATTCTTCCGAATTCATGGTTCCGAATCTATAAATCGTGTTTTTTTCCTCGATTTTCTGGTCTGAATTCGATCGCAACTCGAAGGAGTTTAGGGTTCTTCGGGCGATGAAGATCGAAGATTTGGATGGTGTGGACTCCGATGGCGACGAAGGCGTGTACAGGAGGCAGGTTGACGCCAAGAGGGCTCTGGTCGGAGCCGGAGCAAGGATCCTCTTTTATCCGACCCTTTTGTATAATGTCTTCAGAAACAAAATCCAAGCTGAGTTCAGATGGTGGGATCAAGTTGATCAGGTTTGATTTCTGTTTAAGTTATTTTCTGGGTTGATTTTTCAGGTTTTGGTGGTGTTTGGGTACTGGGAAAGTGAAGGATTTGGGTTTTGAATTGTTTGAGAATTGAGATAGGTGTATGCATATATTGATTAGTTTAGTTTCCTCAATTTACAAACTTTACAAATCAACCAGGCAGAAAATTGCATGAATGTGTGAATTCTAGATATTGATTTGCAGGATAGTGAAATATAGCTACTATTATTCAGTGATGAATTATAATATGTGAATTATTGTATATTACCAGAGTTGATTAGATAAACAATGATATGAATCAGAGTAATTATGAATCACAAACAGAGTAGTTGCACGTAGTTGCTGATTTTTGTCGGACTTGTGAAACTTAGTTCTATTTCTAATTTTTCTTAATGTCTTGCTATCCAGTTCCTTCTCCTGGGCGCGGTTCCATTCCCCAGAGATGTTCCTCGGCTGAAGCAGCTTGGTGTTGGTGGTGTCATCACTCTCAATGAACCTTATGAAACTTTAGTTCCGTCATCTTTGTATCATGTGAGTTGTTATAAATCAATATCACGAACAATAATAATCTGTGGATATTATAAATTGATCTCACCCTTTCATATCGTATGGTGTTTGTAGGCTCATGGGATAGACCACCTGTTAATTCCCACAAGAGACTACCTCTTTGCTCCTTCGTTTGTGGATATTAGTAAAGCCGTAGACTTCATTCACCGTGAGTTTATCTTTGTTCTACTACCTATGCATCTTTGGCTTTTTTGTTTGACTAAATTCAAAATTTCCCTTCCCAATGTTCTTATTACTTAGCTTATTTATCTTCGTTTGTTTCATTTTGGTTCAGAAAATACAACTTGTGGCAGAACTACTTATGTACATTGTAAAGCTGGGAGGGGAAGAAGCACAACCATTGTGCTTTGTTACTTGGTAATGTTTATAAATTTTTATTACTGAATAATTTTTTGCGGGGAAGGAGATTATAGAGTTTTTGTTGAATAATATTTTCATTTTGCAGGTTAAGCATAAGAACATGACTCCTGCTGCTGCACTTGAACATGTACGGTCAATAAGACCTCGGGTATTGCTGGCCCCATCACAGTGGAAGGTATGTGATAAGGCCTCATTTATTAAGTATATGCCATTCGAAATTATTGTCTATTCTCGCAATTGTATGCTATTCTCTTCACATCCTTACCAATTTGGCTTTGTTATATGGATCGATGATACTCACGAACAGGCAGTCCAGAAGTACAGCACGGGCAGCCAAAAAGCCCGCCCGGACCCCCCCCCCTGCCACTACACAGTCTCCTCCAGCCCCCGCTACACAATCTCCTTCTGGAGATGCAGTTTTGATAACAAAAGCAGACCTTGAAGGGTACCACAGCACTTGTGATGATGCTGTTGTAAATGAACTTCCCTTTGTCCCCAAAATGGCGAGGGCCAGGCCCATGATAGCCAGGCTATCCTGTCTCTTCACATCCCTTAAAGTTTCTGAGGGTTATGGACCCGTCCCGGGGCAGGTTCCTGAGGCCCGCGCTTGCTAGCCAATCCTCCACAAGAACAATGTGCAGTTGTTGCTTGTACACAAAAAAGCATGATGAAATAAGTTATATGAGTGTATGATCAGTTTCCTCCATGGCTCAGGCAATCTTGTGTCCAGGACGGAACATAAGGATGGAAGATCTCCCTACGATTTAGTGTATAGCGTAGCAACGGGCGAGAAATGACTTGCAAGTTTAGTTTGTAAATGTTTATTGCTTTCATCTCCTTCCTTTTGTAGTCATTTCTCAATAACAGATGGATTTTTCAATACAGAAGGGCATTTTACATTCAACAGTATGGATTTTTGAATCATATGTTTCAGATTGTTTTGTCAGTTGTGCTTTGTATATAAGGATAATTGCAAAAAACGACCGTTTAGTTTACAACTTTTGTAACTTCACCTTTAATTTTATTCCTCGTACAAAAATGAAATAAATTAAAGAAGCTGGAAGTTATGAATGTTTTGTTTTTTACTTAAGGACAAAATCGTTATTTTGAAATAAATTTATATATAATACAGTAAATCCTAACGTGACGGATACAATAAACATTACTTTTAAATTATAATTGATGGTGTGAATTAACCATTTTTATAATTATCTCATGTATGGAGTTTCTTGTATAGGGCTTGTTGATGTTATAAGAGCCTTGTTAGTGTCCAGCCCAGTGTTTGGAAGCCCACCAATTCAAACTTCTCATACACTAAGGTTGAAGGGCATGGAAGTGTATGTAAACATATAGGATCACTCTGGGTATCCGTAGCGACACACTTGTTCTGGACGAATTTAGTGTGGGAACAAGCGCGCCGACGGGAACAAGCGTTGCCTCCACAATGGGGCGCTTGTTCCCGCAACCTCAACCTCAACAGCAACACAGTAAGATGGAGAAGAAGAGGACACACGTCAGCCGTAGGAGAAGCATCCGGGCTTCACAACTCCCGTTCCGACCCCAACGCGAATAGGTCCGGGCATCCCACGCGCAATGCGCCTGCTCCGGCCCCAACGCCCGCTCCCGAGCCATCCGGACGCCCGTTCATTGACTGCTGCGGATGCACTTAACAAAAATATCAAATATATTGATAGGAACTTAATACTCATAATTAATATACTCGCTTGCAACTGTTCATGATTTCGTTAAAAATCTTGTTTATAGAGAATCTCAACGAAACGTGAATAAATTCTAATACATACTCATCCAGTTCCTGTTTTAACAATAAAATTGTCCACAGTCTAAGTATATTTATATGTTACTATAGATATTGTTGTTGAAGAAGAATAAAGTAAAATGGGAATGGTTTGTATACATGGGCATGTTGTTATATTCCTCAACTTCTTTATGGAACCAAATCTGCATTTGATTAGTTCACTACCACCACCATTCACCAACCAAACAAAACCTCAGTGCCCAAATCTTCCCATAAAGTGATGGAATTGAATATCAACTTTTTAGGCACAACAACAACACACTTATCCCATTGCTTTTCAATATATGTCTGTCAGACACATTGAATTATATCAGGACTGGACGGCTGCATATGGATAAAAAAAAATTCACAAGATGAAAGTGACTATTAAGTATGTCTTATATCGAATATATGTGGAGAAATTAACCCGTTGCAGCCTGTATCTATCAAGGCACATTTTTGTACAACAAACTTAAATTAATAGATGGACATCTCAAATATACTTGAGTTACACATATTTATATATAAAATATTCCCTCATGGCTTCTCTTAAGCCTGTCAATAGATGTAGCAATCGTCACTTGACAGTTCGAAAACGGATCAACACAACCCCATGTGATCTGTATTCGCTTAAGTACCACGCGTGCTTCGTCGTACCATGCCTACTCTTCTTTCACGGGCTTTCTTGTACACTGCTACATGATGGCACCTCCTCAGCCAATCGGAACTCGATTTAAGTAAAAGCGTAGACGATTCAAGTAAAGCCTCTATCCCCTATGTAGACTCCTGTACATGAGCTATATCAAGACTTGAAGATCACAAAACGGAAGTGACGAACAAGATATGAATGAAATAAGTTAACTCTGATATCATGTCAAAATCATACAACCAAAAAATTCAAGCTAATAAATGCTCTTAATATACCAATCAACTCTATATATTTTTGATGGATAAACCCATTACCAAGAGACGGACACTAAGAAACTTGATAGTATTAATACACACATGTATAAAAATAGTGTTATGGTATCAAACATTCACCCACCAGTTTCAGCTTTTGGATGATATAGGGATTTCATCTGGTAGCATAGTTATTTTGGTTCGACCCACGATCCGCTTGTCACTTCCATCCTTGTAGTCTTCCGATTCATATACAGATATCCATTTATATATGTGAGACGTGTTGAAGTATGTTTCATAAAACTTCCATTTATCAGTTCGAATTTTTAAATCGGATCGAGTTATCAAAACCCAATACAACCTATGTGAGATACACTTTAATGGATAAACCCATCACTAAGAGACAGACACTAAGAAACTATTATATATATATTAGTATACAGACATATATTAATAGTTAACACAGTGTTATAGAATCAAACATTTGAGGGTGAGATATAGATATATATAGATAGATAGAATATAGGGAAAAGTTAGTCGAATCAAAAGTAGCAATAAAGATTATTCTTGTCACATATTGTTCAGTAGACATAAATATATATGCTACGATGTCTTTATTCGATTCTATCCTCTCCATAGGTAGCTCTTCAGAAACTACCATGAAGCTCCCTATATATACTATATTATATATACATGAACATCCAATATATACGAAACAAAAAAGACGATGTTCGTGTTGGAAACGATATATTTTCGTATGTATATTCGAAATGATGATGTATTGTATTGGAAACTACTAAATTTGTATGAAAATATAGTTTCCAATAATATGAAGTTTTATCGGTTTTTATTCTAGGAATGAGTTTCAACATGAGTCATAGCATACATATATATTCATGAACCTCAATCCCATATATGTAATATGCATTATACGTAAACATATTATGAAGCTTAATTAACCAATTATTATGATCAATCAAGTGTTTGCGTTGGGCAATGCAACAGTAACATCGTCTAGGCCGTTAATGATGTCGTCTAAGTGTTTGAGTGATTACGTTGTTGATTACGTCGTTTAAGTGCAGGCGTTGTCAACCAAGTGTTTAACCGAATCTCAGTCCTTCAGGAACGTCGACAACACTAACAGTAACCACCAACCTTGTTGACTATGCCGTCTTAATAAAAACTTGGATAACATCGTCTAAGTGAGTCACTTGGACAATGTACCAAAGTGTGTCGTCTTCACAGCTTTGAAAGGATCAAACCCATTGACTACTCGTCTAGAAATTGGTATGGCGACGGAAAGTTTACATATATATCCTGAATCGTTTATGTTGAAGTATGTGTCCCATATCAAAAGAATGTGAGGAAATTAACCAGTATATAAGTAGAATGAGGCCTCCATCCATCATTTGTCCAATATTTTCCTCGGCTAAGTGGACTACTTAGCCGAGGAAAATTTGTCCAAATTTTCGTCGGCTAAGAAAGAAACAGATTTAAAAAAAAAATATCCTGTCTAATTTTGGAATATCTGTAGGCAAACATTTTATCATTAGGAAGAGATAAGTGAATATAAAAAGTATAGGTATCATAGAACCTCTGCTGGAGTTACAGGAACATCGTGATCTGCAGCCTTAGTTGTTGGTGTGAGTATATTTTGAGGGAGCTTTTGATTTTTCACCAAACCTTTGAAATATTGATATTGATAAACCATTAGAACAAAAACTTAGAAAGAATAAGGTAAATTTGAATGTAAGAACTCACCTTCTTCAAGGACATTGCCACAGTAATTTCGAACCCCATTCTTGTAAACAGTCCACAGAGATGTATCAGTACTTCCCGTCACAAAACCTCTGACTATAGACAACGTGACATCAAATATCAATGGAATGTCAATAGTCTGATAAACAATATGGTTCGACTAGTATATTCATGTTAATTAAATATAACAAGCATATGATATATTCACGCTGCAATCAATGGATTAATTAAACAACAACACCATTAAATAAACTACATCTTTAGCTCTTCGTGTGAAGAAATATGTTATGGAATTGCAGCAGTTGTTCGGAAAAAAATAGCTTCTTAAAGAAATTAAAGGACTTCACAGTTCGTAACTTAATCAGAACCAGAATAGCCCAGTTACGAAAAATTAGAAGTGTGATTGAGTCATGGCAATTGGCAAAATGACTTGTCAGACGGCTCAACAAAGACAAATTTTCTTCTATTTGGGCAAGTGTATTGAGTTCAAGCTATCTAATACCTAGCTTGAAAGACTAGATAGCTAATCAGTCATGTTATAAATAGCACATCTACAATTATCCAAGTATTTCAATCAAAACTCGTGAATATTATATGAAAATGGTACAGGAAACACGTCCTACCGGATCGATATCGTAAGTTCAAAGATAGCTAACCAAGTTTAGACTTCAAAGTCCGTTATAACTTACCTACAAATTCAACAGGGAAAACTGAACATTTCTTTGCAATAGTAACATTCTTATCAGGCACAGACACAATTGCATTCTGTGCTATGTCACGAGTTTTATCGAACCACCACAGACTAGTCTCATTTAGAACCTGAAAGTTGCAACAACAAATGTGGTCATAAGAAATATTTCTCAGCAATTCAACATTTTACACCACACAGAAAGAAAATTCCAATCCTTGCTTTCTGTAAATGATTTTTTTTCTAACATGCAATGCTACTAACTGAATCACCAAAATGTCTAAACTCAACATAAAATACAGACCTGTCCTTTGAATGGAATGCTAGCCAAAACTCGATCAAAAGCACTTTGCCGATCAGTGGTGACTAGAACAAGATAATCGCCACCATCATAGATATCTCTAACCTGTCCAAATCAATTTGGTTTGGTATGTCAGGAAATCCATGCATAAACAATGGCAGTGCGGTTGAAAAGGATTACCTTCCCTCTAGTTTTGGAAATCAAACCAGGGACGGTGTGATGGAGGTTAGTCTCGGAGAGACAATTAGAAAGGGAGCTCTGAATAGCAGAAGAAACGTGAGAAGGCTGCTGCGGAGCACCAAAAAACTGTTGTGCAGACGAAGGTTGATTTTCTATTTGGATCTGGGAGCACATAACTATGCTTGAGAACTGATATTTGCGGCTACTTAGACAGAGAGACCATGGATGTTGAGAAGACTTGTTCCTGGGTTGAGCTTGGTTATCTCTTTTACGGGACATGGATTTTGGAGTGGCCGTTGTGAAGGAAAGAGACAATCGCGTTGACATAGCCATGGATGACTGCATGTAGACTAAAAGAGAGAGGGATGTATAGATCAGGGTTGTGATAAGGGTTAAATGCAATTAGTTACCTACATAGATCATCCACAAGCAAAAACATACACTATAAAAAATCAGGACAAAATGATACTACATAAATTGTCCACATATTTCCGTCAGAAGGTGTTATATTTTATATTGAAAGACTATTTTATCCCTAATATCAAATCTAATTTTCAACCAATTTCCTTTGTTCAAAAAAACCATGAGAAATCATTGATAGATAACTACTGTTCTCTCAGAATTAAACTAAAACAAAAATCATGAATGATAAAATTAAATTTTACAACCATTTCTTTTCACGAATTCCAAACAAATATCAAAGAGGAAACTCCATTCAAAGCTAAATTATATTTCTCTTCACGAATTCCAAAGAAATATCAAAAAGGAAACTTCATTGAAAGCAAAATTACATCTCGCAAAGAGCTTCATGTCACAGGCTTTCTGCTGATTTGCTCAAAACAAGTTTCCAAATCGACTTTTGAGATTTGAATAGAAATCAAAGCCGACCTCAAAACCTTCAGTCGAAATATATCTTACATAGTTTCAAATCAACTTCGCAATCCCGCCAAAAAGCTTCGTGTCATGGATTTACAACCAATTCACTCAAAATCCTATAACATTAGATCTAGTCATTTTCAAGCTTGCAGAAAACGGTAGGCGCTAGTCGGGCCACTAGGACCTATGGGGATTAATTAGATTTGTATTTTCTTTTTAATTTTTTAAATAAATACATTGCATATATACTATCAAAATATAAATTATACTAGACAAAGCTTTTTGAATTGCATATATATTAAAAATACAAAAGCATAAACATCCTTGAAGGATAAAAAAAAACATTTCACTAAACAACATTAATATCATTCTCAAACTCATAATTCACATCCCCAAATTCATCTCCAAAAGTGTCTACTCCCAGTTCTTCATCTTCCAAACATCATTCTCAAACTCATAATTCACATCTCCATTTTGTGTATGAGTATTAAGAGCATAATCTCAACCTACCATTCAATGATAACAAATATGTATGTCTCTTGGGAGCATTGGGACATGATTTTAATTGGTATTTTTGTATGATTAAAGTCCTAAGAAACTTTTTTTTTAACCTGGAGCTCGATCATATTCCAAGTAAAATTGAGCTCTCTGTTGAAGGAAAATTGAGCAGGACCTTCTAGTTTCAATAGTGATAAGCTCTCTGTTGAAGGGAAAATGAGCAGGACCTTCTAGTTTCATGAAAACGCATTTTCAAGTTTCAACACAGTGAAATGCTGTGTGGTTTCACCAAAAACCAGCAAACAAAAAATACAGTACATTATATGCATAGTTCAAGTACTTTCACTTTCAATTTCAATTTTGACCAAAAATATGCATAGCTCTTCCATATTAGGTTTAGAAAATCAACTCAACACTCAACAGAGAGGGACAGTATGCGACAATGACTTAATTACAATGAGTAGTCTATCAAAGTGTATCATTCATAAATCAATAGTCTATCAAAGTATATCATTCATAAATCATAATCATTCATTTTCGAATCTAAACAAATATAAACTGAGCAGTGAGCAACCATTGTTACCTCAATCGAATCGGCTGGGGGAGGGAGGGGGGAGCGGGGGGGGTTTTAATGATCCGGCCATTTTTTCATACC
>JAYMSU010000492.1:0-13701 GCA_036897765.1 Erodium chrysanthum | reverse complement strand
CAGGTCCGTGAGCTCGCCGATGGCCGGAGGGATCGTGCCGGTGAAATTGTTGGAGGATTGTCAATGCTCGGTGGATTTATATATATAGCTTCTTTCTCAATTGAATCCTAATTACTTGTTTGTTACAAAAATAAACGCTTCCATTCATGCTCTATCGGTGGATTGCAGGTTCTGTAGGACTTTTGAGGAAAGGTGCACTGTTCATTGTTCTTGACAACTTGGCTGTGACACCATTTTCAGCAGGTTCTGTCATCTCCATATTGAACAGGAACAATGTCTCAGTTTCAGATTTGGAGGAGAGGACTCTCAGCATTGGCGTGGCTGAGGTAATTAGGATCTCCCATGAATGCTTATGTACTTATTAACACTCCCCGAAGGACAGTGACATTGTTGATTTTTGTTGTTGTAGGGTATAAGCATTCTAAGAGCTTTTCTTCATTCAACTTCTGCACTATCAAACGGTCGCCTCCACAATAGCCTCGTCTTGAAGAGTAGCAGTTCTATGCACTTCAGTTGGAGAATATGTGTAGGATTTGCTTTGGGGCTCAATCTGTAGATCATTGTGGCGCTTTGTGTTTCTTGTTTTTTACTCGGTGTAATTTTTGTTTTATGTTACGAACTTGCTAAAGATTCCCAGATGTGTTGCAATCAATATCATATGATCAAATGGATCGGATCCCGTGCTTCTCCGATCTCCATTCTGAATTAAATCAACTCTTTTGCTCCTTCAAGAGTTTGTGTTCAGTTCTTGTAAATATATGTTGCAGTTCACCTTCTGTCATTGAATTTGAATAGCATAATCACTTAATGAGACAGTTGCATATATCTTCCAGATCTGCAAAACCTCTAATCTTTTATTTATTTATTGAAAACACTTTATATTGCATATATCTTCCAGATCAGATCTGCAAGGGGGAGGGGTGTTTCTGTCCTAACATGTTTTAGAAGCATAGTTTTCAAATTTTAAAATATGGTAGGATAAAAAATAAATATAAGGTATTATGAAGCATATTTCATCAAATTTCCCATTCATATCCTTATCCACGGATCCTGTTTCCTCCATTTTCTCGTTCAGCTAGTTTGAGTTCTTAGTTGCAGAAATGGCGGAATACAAAACCTTAGAAATTGTTCAGAGACGCCCAGATTCTGGAGTCTTCGATCTCTACATCAACCGTCCATCTTCCCGCAACGCCCTCTCAAGCGACTTCTTCGCCGAATTCCCCAGAGCGCTCGCTTCCCTTGACCAGAACCCTAACGCCGGCGTCATCCTCCTCCGCGGCGCCGGAGACCACTTCTGCTCCGGAATCGATCTCAAAACCCTCGGCTCAATCACCGGCCAATCCACCTCCGCCGACCGCGGCCGCGTCGGAGAGAAGTTCCGTCGAGACGTCAAGGTCTTGCAGGACGCGGTCACCGCGGTTGAGCGGTGCCGGAAACCGGTGATCGCCTGCATCACCGGTGCTTGTATCGGCGGAGGAATCGATGTCATCACTGCCTGTGACATAAGGTACTGTACGGAGGACGCGTTCTTCTCTGTGAAGGAGGTCGATTTGGCGATCACGGCGGATCTAGGGACGCTCCAGAGGCTGCCGAGTATTGTTGGGTTTGGTACGGCCATGGAGCTGGCTTTGACGGGCCGGAGGTTTTCGGGTTTGGAGGCCAAGGAATTGGGTTTGGTTTCTCGGGTGTTTGGGACCAAGGAGGAGATGGATCGTGCAGTGAGCATTGTTGCCGAGGGTGAGTTATTGATTTCAAATGGTTATTTCTAGTTGCTTGCTTCTGAAGTATGGTTTTATTGAAGCTACAGAAGTTTTACTGTAGTAACTTTAGCATTAGATGTCTGGTTATTTTGCTCTTCTAGAGATGGTATTGTTCAAAGTGGGCAATACATGTTCGGTTTGATGAATGGCTGACAAGATGTTGCTAAGTGATGAGAGAATTGATTTTGCAGGAATCTCTTCCAAGTCTCCACTAGCTGTTACTGGGACAAAAGCAGTGTTGTTAAGAGGTCGGGACATGACTGTGGATCAAGGATTGGATTATGTAGCTACATGGAATGCTGCAATGCTGATATCAGACGACTTGAAGGAGGCCATTCTAGCTCATGTACAGAAACGGAAACCTGTTTTCGCCAAGCTCTGATGGTCCTTACACAATATAGCTTCTGTCAGGATTGGAGATATCGGGTATGTGTTTGAAAGGGTCCAACTTTATTTTCTATGGTGTACTTATTTGTGAACTCTTTTGTGTCTCCTGTTGCATATGTTGTTGGAGGTTAGCTAATAAATTAAAGAAGTGTGGACAAAACATACTATGAACTGGAATAAAGTTCTCTAAACATTTACAATGATTGGTTTTAGGTATACATTATGATCTCTCTGAAACATTAAACATTCAAGACAAACCTAGTATGTTCCACACTACACTTCTGCCTGGTTTTAAGTTCCCAAACACAGGTCATATAGAGACATCCACCAGCCTAAGTGATACACTAAGCTACACTCAGGATTTAATATTCAATGTAAGGCTTGGAGAAAAGGGAGTAGGAGTGATGTTTTGGCTAGGGGGAGAAGTGGAGTTTGTAAAGTTATGATTAGGAGACTTCAGTGTACTGGGTGTCTATTACCATCTTCACGAAAGTGCCAACTCTGGGATGAAATTCTGTAAGAATAAGAATTCAGGATGCAGTAGGAATGGGAAATCAGATTGGGAAAACTGGGTCTGGGGCTTAGTTGGTTTTTCCTGCTTCTCTTCTGTACCATCTTTGGCTTCACTAGTGAACTCCGAGACTGCCTCTTTGATATCTTGAACTAGGTCCACTATCACTCCATCAGCACCCATCATACGTTGCTTGTGAACCACTTGTCGCACATTACTGCATAAACACACACACAAAAAACATGTTTGGCTCAAGTGATGCTATAAATTTCATAAATTCAATGAGGAGCAAAACTTACTTCAGTTGACCATAGGTTAGGAAGGAAAGCTTGGATTCTTTTATTTTAGCCACTGCTTCTGGATTTCTAAAGAAAGCTTTGACTTCCGATACTATTCCTTGCAAACCACCTTCCTTGCACATTTTAATGGCCTCCTCCAATGAATTCCTTCTTATGTCCGCAAATATTTCAGATCCTCCATTGGTTATGAAGAACACCTGGGTATCAATCACTCTTAATATTCTTGCAGATATAGTGCTAAGAAATATGATATCCAGCAACCATGTAGATAGTTGATGCCTAAACAGATAGATATAGACTAAGCTTTATATATTGATTGGATGAGAAAGTGATATGTGATCATACGGGGTAGTTGTCCTGTAGTTTCCTGATCAACTGTACTGCATCGGGTTGAAAGGTTGAGAATATTATAGTTCTATCCTTGGAGTGCTCATATACGACCTGAACATTAAAATGCATCAGTCTCGGAAGAAAATAAGCAAAGATCAGTTTTTGAGGTTAAATGAAAATATGGAGGTGGCATAACATAACCAGCCAATACGGATACCTTTAGGATTTCTTGAAGAACATGTGTAAGCTTTTCTTTTTCATAGGTAATGTTATCATCGAACTTCAACTCAATATTGAAACCCAAAGAATGGTGGACTTTTTGGAATACCTCTTGCAATGTGCATAGAGGATCATCTTTCTCAACCTTCCACTCATATACCTTCCCCTCTTTTGTCTTCCTGAATAGAGGCTTCATGGCCTGAATCTTCAAAACAGTATAGAAGAGTGGGTTAGGAGTTAGTAGGAACCGAAACGACCATTTGTTGAAGAAATGTGATTATTACATTTCCTGCTTTTTGGGGTCCATAGGAAAGAAACTCAGCAAGAGTGAGGTCTGTGACTCTCTTCTCAATGAAGCCATCCTGAAATCAAATTCCCAGTAGATAGATTGTCAGCTTGGAACAGAACCAGGAAAGCCTGTAAGCTTAGTTTGAATGATAGAAACATAATTGATGAGAAAAGAACAAAACCTTGTCTTGGGTGATGATGAAGTTGTCATGGAAAATGACTGGACAGTCATCGTTGGTGACCTGCAACATATAGCTCTTTTATTTTTCATTTTTAAGAAGTTTTTCCAGGAAGTGCTTGGCTGACCCAAGAACCCATAAAAGAAAGAGCACAGAGTGATGAACTAATCAGCACCCTTGTTAGTGGAGTTGTGTTCATAAACTCTGACATTGTAAGGTCACAACCATATACAAAGGTCCTTTTATCATGTGTCCATTAGATGACTCAGAACTTTAGGACTCATGACCTAATTCTTTTCATAAACAAGGTTTAGAGATGAAGACACTCGTGCATTGCTTGTCTTTCTGGATGCCATATTGATGATCGATCTGAATCCTGTGATTCCCAGATGGATCATCATCATTCTGTTTTCTGGATTCAGAAAAAAAAAGAAGGAAAAGTCTTTCAAGTATAAAGCAAGAGGAAATACAGAGAATAGACTAGAAACCCAAATGATCTTAAATAAGACATGCTGCAAATACGAAAACAGAGAGTAAAAAAAGGAAATTAGAAGAAGAAATGATGTGTTTTGTTACCTGAACGTCAAATTCGACTAAACCAATATTGAAATTAGCAGCAGAGTTGAATGAAAGAATGGAATTCTCCTTGATGAACTTCATTCTGGGATCAGGTACCTGCAAAAGATTCACCCCACACCCTCTGTGCCCTACCACCATGAATCTGAGTCCGCCATTACCATCTTCTGCATCGTTTCTATGACCATCTGCTCGTGAAACCCATCGAAGATCAATGACATTGTGCTACAAGAAGAACGAAAACAAGAAAGCTAACTTGTCATGTGACCTTTTGATGGAGCCTCAGAGACATGAACATCTCTGAGAGCCATTGCTTGATGAACAAGGAAGAGAGAAGCCACAAACAACACAACCCAATTCGGAGCTTCCTGAGAGAGTAGAAGAAGAGCCCAGTGAAGAAGGTGGTTTAGGAGAATTATGAGGATCTTGTGGGTTATTTAAAGAGATGACATATTTGGTAATTAACCAACCATCATTCGTTTTTTAGACATTGTTATTATGTTGGATAATCAAATCAATGGATCAGGAGATGCCACTAATGCAGTGTGATTGGGCTTTCAATAATATTGGGCCCGAACATTAACCTTTTAGGCCTTCAGAGTGGAGGACCTTACCTTCTTTGGGCCCAGCCTCCCAACAACTTGCCATGGTGGTCAACTTTGCATCAACTCTTCTAGAAATTCTCATTAGACATTACCATATATAATATATACTATATACATGTATGAATATGTGATTGCTTGTTTGTATATTTAATTGATTACCATAATTTTATATATTGTACATATGAGATCAATGTACTCATGACTTGAATGATGGGGATATTAATAGTATGTTTGTGTTGGTGAAAGCTACTTTTGTATTTTAAAACAACATTTGATAATGGTGTGTTCTAAAGAGAAAAACAAGTGCATCATAGATACATGATTGATGTAAAGTGTTGATTATAATAATCACTTTTTTTTTTCTTCTCCATTTTCCCCCTCTTGCTTCTCTTTTTCACCTAATAATTTTATAACAAAATCAACTTGTAATGATGTTCTTCCTGTAGTTTAGTCAATCACACAACATGAAGATTGGAGTCCACTTTTTCATCCTATTATTTTTACAATGATCACACACATTTCATTCTTATTATTATTGTTGGCAATTTAATTGAATTGATTTATTAGAACAAATTGTATATTGTTGTCGTGACTTAAAATCTTTATCATTAGGCGATAGAAAAAACTGAAGAATAATTTTAATATAGTTATCATGACTTGTATTGCGGCTATCAGATGGAAGACACAATTGACAGAATGAAGTTCAATTAAATTGGTGTTCCCTCAAAAAAAAAAAATTGGTGTTCCCATTGGATCCAACTTTTCGATTGTCTTATTTGTTTTCACACAAAAGGGAAATATGTTCACGGATGGGAATTGAAATGGTTGGAAAGAGGGCAACCTAGAAAAGGTGAAGCCAAGGCTTAAACAAGACAAGAAAAAGCCTAAAAGGAGAAAAAGAAGAGGAGGGTGAAGAAAGGTCCACTCAAGTGTTGTCTCAACCCAACCCAACCCAACCCTCACAAGAAAAAGGTTGGTATTATTAAAAAGAAAGGTGATTTAATTATTAAAATCAGGTAGATAATTAAATGGAGAAGGCAAAAAAAGACATTTTTGCACTTAAAAACATAAATTACTCAAAACACAATAATTGCAGCCTTTGACGTTTCTCTCATTTCCCCTCAAAAACCATCTTTAACACCCACACGCTATCTCCTTTGACCTCCCAATCCAACCCCTCTTTTTTTCTATTTTTATTTTTATTTTTATTTATCCATTTCTCACAATTATTAATTCAATTAATTTATTTTTCTCAGCCGCAATTGGCTTTCCAGACCCACACAATACAAGTGGGTTGTGCCCATTTGTCTCTTTGGAATCTCCCCTTTTTCTTTCTTTTTCAATCTCATTGTAGTAACTTATATAAACTTTTGAAAAATAATAAAAGATATTATTTGTGTGTATTTAATTTAATAAAAAGAAAAAGAGTTAGCCTTGCCTTGTGCATACGGAATGAAGAAGAGGGCTTGTTGGAATTGTCAATGTTTGAGGCTCCAGTTTAACTAAATCTGAGCCGTCCCACGTTACCTCCACTCCTGTTATTTCTTATCCCGATGTTACCCTCACGTCTTATTGCATTTCACCATAATGCCATTCTCTTTATTCTTTTGGTTAATTGGTGTCGTGCGCCTGTGCTGTGACATATATGTCACTCCCTTTAAACTTTGTTTATCCTCCGAATTAATCGTGTCACCATATAACCATCATATTTAATTAGTATTCTAACAATATTTGGTTCTAATGTTGTAGTACGAAAATGGGAAAAACACGTAAAGCTTATGACAGACAAAATGTCAACTAGAGGCTTAATATTTTATCGAAAAGACTCATCTTATAATTATAGAAATTTAAATTTTGTGTTCTAGGAAGTGAGACATTTCCAACAATATATCACGAGCTTTACACGGACAAGAAGTGAATGAGAAATTAAAGTTCAAAGATCACCTATTGAATTTGATTGTTGAGAGAAATGCAAATGAAAAGTGCACTTTACCTTGTCCTACATAGAAAGAATCACAATCTTTTCCTAGGTATATTTACATACAAAAGTCTTCCATAGCATGTGTGGAGTGCTTAGGGATAAGGTTTTCTCTTGTGTGCAAACTCCGATGGAGTGAAAATTGTAGGGTCCAATGGGCATGTTGGTCTTGAACTTACATGCGCACACACGATGTGGATGACGTGAATGAGTTTTGCTTCAGTTTGTAATTATGTCTCCATTTGGGTCAAAAAATCTCCAAAATCTTCTTCTTTTTTTGGTGACATTCTCAAGCACATAGTGAGTTAGACCTCATCATTATTGTATCCTGAGAGACAGTTGCTCATACATGGCAACAAAAAACATGTTAAAAAACTGGTTTGTAGGCCTCGACGAAACTACTTATGATCTCATCTGAGTATTCTCCGACTATGTCATCCAAGTCTTCCCCTACACAATTGGACTCGTGTATGACATCATTTGACAGTAGTCTGAGCTCATCTGAAGTCATCTCGACTCTCACACGACATGTTAACTTATTTGTTCATCATTTTATTTTAAGTATTCCAGAAGGTATATTCGCTTATTATTTGCAGTTTAGTCTTGAAACTAACCATGTGATCTAACATAAAACTATGAGCTAGAATCACATATTCTAGCGTGAAGCCTGAACACTTGGTCTTCAATCTTCAACTTCAAGCTTTGGATGGTAAATCCTTCTTCTTCAATGACTTTGTACATTTCCTTGAAACTCCTTGGACCTTGTAGCATCTTGGATCTTCCATGGATACCTCCAAGCTATCTTTAATACTCACAAGAATCAAAAAAATGTCAAAAATTGTGAGAAGTTGGCTGAAACGTGGACTTCAATCTCAGAATTATTTTCTGGACTGATCGAGTTGGAGGTCTGGCGCGTGTTTGTTAGTGCAGACGACGTGATCATCGAGTCGGACTCTGACGCACGTCACAGCTGATCAGAATCAAAAATTCCGAGTCGTCCATCTTTTACTCCTACGCTTTCCATTGCTCTCATTCCCCATCCAGTAGGCTTCAACCTCCATCTCATCCCGACCATGTAAACTATACCTGACTATACAAAATAGAAGATAAACAAGATTAAATAACGGACATAGATATACATCTTAATATGTACACAATTTAGGTTCTAGCACATCTTCGAATATAAATACACAATTCCTCCCTGTTATGTTTATTGCTAATTCGTCAACTCAATTTTTTTCTTTTTCCAAACACAGTAGTAATAATGCCGCCTAGTGTGAACCCATGCAGTAGACATTTTATGAGCTATAAGAAACCACTAATTAGAGGTAAACGAACAATCCACATAGATATCTTTTGTAACAGATAAATTACATTTCCATGTATCATTCCTTTTAGGCGATTGTTTATTAAATGTTATAATTACATTTAAAATATGTAAAGTATATAATTAAAAATTAATATCATTAAATGATATTACAGTAGAAACATCTCAAAATAAAAGGATAATCTAATAATTAAAATGATTTCATAGATTTATTATTATCAATTCAAAGAAAACATATAGTCGATCTTATATATAAAGTGGTCGACTTTTTTTTTTATTTATTTCCAATTTAGGAACATGCCAATAAATAAAAAAGTCGAGTACAATATACTTTTTCACCATACTAGCCAAATAAGTGAGCAAGTCTATACAAAACAATAATAAATAGGAGAAGGCAATGTAGAAACGAATAGTCAGAAATTATGATAGAAGTTTGAAAACAATTACAGTCCACAAACACGTTTTTCTTCTGAACATCGCAACTAGTTTATTCGGACATCGTGGCAAGTCATATAGTGAGTAGTACAAAGGCTAGTAAAGGATTCAAACAAACCCTACCAAGACTAATTAATATTCGGCATTTCGATACACACGGTAACTCATATTTTACCGAAACGACAATTAATTGGTGTGTCACAATAGATGGTTGATCGGAAATAATTAAATCGGACGTACTACGAGTAGTTAGTAGTAGAACAAAATATAAAGGCGGGACACATCATTCTTGTGTGAATTAAGTTACGGATACGTGTATATAAACACACATGGTATTTTTGCTTAACTATACCATTATTTTGTTTGGGCTTTTCTTCTTCTTCAAATCTTTGTGAAATTTACGGTCTTAATTTTTTTTTTGAAATAATAGGATGCCACACATTTTATATATCAAACATAAAGATATACATAATCGATTGATTAACGAACAAGACAACTACCTGTAAAACTACAGACTCTATAACATTACAGACTCCAAACTTGACAGGAAAAAACTATTCCTACAGTCTTAATAATTCAATCAGTTTTATCTAATTTTAATGTTTTTTCCCTCCATGTTATATTTTTTAATTTAATTTAAATATTTATTTTACTTCTATGATCGGACGTGGCAATAGGGTCATACCTCGAATAGATCGGTTGGTGGGCATACACTTTCCAGGTAAACGATGCAATGTCATTACAAGCAACTATGTAGGAAGCTTGAACAACAAATTACGAGAGTCCTAAGCATATATGATCACAAGCTTTGTTGACTACATCTGATTCACCCTCTAGACTTGGTTTTGTGAGCGTAAAGAGATTGCCGAGAAACTTGGGTCGAGGCTGACAAAGTTGATGGAGCAAGAAGTTGACAAGAGAGTGAATGCTCAAACTTTACGAGTCGACTACACCAATCAAGCTGAAATTGTTGTCTTTGAGAACGAGGGGTCCCATGACGTTAACATATATAGCCACCAGAACATGCACCTGTGGCGTCTTGCAAATGCTTGACATACCTTGTGAGCATGTTGTTGCGATAACGTTGTGCACTCAAATCGACCTTTACAATCTATTCTCTTATTACTACACCAGGGAGACAATGATGGAGGCATACAAGGAAATGATACACCCATGTGGGGATAAAGATCAGTTGAACGTGGTACCGGACGATGTGAGAAATATGTTTGTCGACATACCCACTGAGAGGAATCCAATAGTCAGTCGAAGAAGAAGACAATGGGAAGGCCCAAGATAAAGCGACTTCCCTCGAATGACGAAATCATGATACAGTCACACATTGCAGCAAATACAACAGTCATTGCCACAACAAGAAGACTTGTCAATCTCAGATCTGATTTTTGTTGGACGTGCAATGCAACCAGACAACTTACGATGAAGTTCGATGACAGAAAATGTAGAACAATAATACTCCGACATGTAAAGATGGTTTTGTTTTATTGAAATTATCAACATCAGTTTTATGCTTCACCATTGAACAAAGTATTTGAATGTTTAATATTAACATTTGCAACTATGTATTATAGACGACAAATCAAGATAAAACATTCGTCATCAGCTCGTCGGTGACACATTGACACATTGGATGGAGGGCATGGTGCATACAGAATGGAAGGTAAGGTATAGGTTAAAAGGGTGGAAGAGGGATCAACTCACTCAACATTTCGGAAGAGTGCCTGAAGATGAATTTGCTCTCTTTAGCAACCATACCTAACACACGACTCGAATTTTGATCTGAAATGTTCACCCGTTTCAACCCGTCTCAAATTAACAAATGATCTTGACTCATACCGAATAATATGAAAGCATGTTTTGAAACTTAAGTATTATAAAATGCGCCAGGAGAAGTATTCTGTTGAGGGAGGGTCAATTGGGATATAGAGATCCAAGGTGCCAGGAGAAGTATGGATCGCCTTCATAGTGATAGATCGGCTGAGGGATGCAGTTACTTTGATTAGGCGCACCGAGATATGGGCCGAGATCTGGGTCAGAAGGAGATATATTGGAGGCAAAGAGCCAATGAGTTATGGTTATGGGATGGGGATGGTAACACTAGCTTCTTTTGCGCTAGAGCTTTAGCACGCCGCCGTACGAACTGGCAGTTAGCTGATGACACATGAGCACAACACTCTTGGGAGTCAGGTTTCCACCAGGTGATGGCATCATATTTTCAGACTTTATTTAATTAAATCTTCTGGGGAGGTTTATAACGAGGATGTCGCGGGTTCCGAACATGTGATGACGGATAGACAGAACACTCAGCTTACTAGGTCGGTCACTGCAAATGAGGTACGAGCGGCCTTATTCGATATGGGTCCACGTAAGTTTCCAGGCCCAAACGAGTTAAGCACGAGCTTCATAAAAAATATAAATTATCTTATTCGGTATGCGTCCTATTTTCAGACTTTATTTAAATCTTCTTAACGCCAGTCCGTTTTGGAGGCTATAGGATGGACACATGTGCGCATAGAGTCAGATTTTAGGAACATGGTCCACGTGATTCAGCCGTCTGCAAGATGGAGTAGTCCCATTGGGGGTTTGATTTCTGTTTGTACAACCATGTTGCCTAATTTGCTGAATGTGTCAGTTATCTTTGTTTCCCGTATTACTAATCAGACAACTGCTTAATTGGCCCGTCAGTCTCTAGTCCAGTTGACCACACATGGTCATGACAACAACATCTACCACCAAAATTCAATGTTATTGTTTTAGCGAAGACTCTAGTTTAATGAAAGTTATACGTTTTCCTCTAAAAAAATATTACCGACTTCAATTAACTGTATTAAAACATGAACATTAATGAACTGGGTTTATTAGTTTCAAAATTTTAAATCTTATAAATACAATACTTTAGAATATGCTGCGACTAAAATGATAGCGATTTCATAAAATAAAGAATAAGGTCTAATGTTATTGTAATCGTAGACAAAAAATAAAAAATAAATGTTGGTATGTATAATGCTCGAATCCGAAGGATTTAAAAGTATAAGTGTATAAACAGACCAGTGAAGCATGCATGATTCTTACCGAGACGACGGCATTAAGATTGGTGGGCCCACCTATCTCTAATGGTCTTGGCCACGCGTCACGCTGTGTCTTGTCCTAACCTAGGTCTCCACGAATAGGGTTTCGACTTTCGACTTTTATCCGTGTATGGTAGAGGCACACAACAGCCACCGAACAGGGCCGGTCCTTTAAATATGGAGGCCTTAGACGAAAATATGAAACGAGGCCTCATAATAAAAAGGAAGACGGTACTCCGGTATTTAATTAGTATAATACATTTAAATGGAGGGGACATAAATCTTACTCCAATAACTAATCTAAAATTCTAAATACATAATAAACTTTACTTCTATGATTGATACATAAAAATAGAATATTACAGCACACTATGATAGTAATGATACAATTCGTTTTACCACCAACGAACTTCAATTTCCTCTTCTCCAAGCTTGATTCCATCCCGCTGCCTTGGTGTAGACCTCATTCATCCCTGCAATTAATAAAACACTTTAAAAATAGTTAAACACTTATTTGAAATTACCTCTTCTAGCTTTCATGGATGAAAAATCTTTGATAAAAGTTCGAAGATCAATTCCCTGTAAAAAGTTAATTCCAAAAGATAAAAGGGCCAATCCATTTAACCTTTGTTGAAATATTGTTGATCACATCTACCCATTGACTAGGATCATAAATATTTCTAGACACCAAATCATGTAATTCATTTTCTTGACCATCGATATCTTGACTAACTAAGACTTCATCTTCATTGCTAATTTCATGATCAGGATGCATAGAACTAAGAAGAGTAACCCAAATTTTCTGTATGATTTGTTTTGTTACAAATTTATCTAAAGCCCGCCTCTGTGATTCTATAAAAGCTACCATTTTTTTTGGCATCGTGAAATAATAGCGCAAGAAATTCAATAGAACCTGATATCAAGCTCTTGCTTAACACCTGCAACAATTATGAGCAACATAAACATGAGATTAAGTAAACTATCAAACGAGAAAAGGAAAAAAAAAATCTATCTACAAATACTGCAAACAGTGAACAATAAAGGAAAAAAACAAGAATATTGATCAATGAATAAGTACTCCAAATCTATATAAAAAAAAGGTTATGTGGATGCAAGGAAATACAATAAAAAAGACTATTGCAATGAAAAATTAACCGACTAACTTAAGAGAAAAAAGTTATTACCTTTTATATTACAGGAAACTACAAAATGAATTAGTTGAGATTCTGGAGAATTGAGACTTGAGAAGAAAGAAGAGCTTGTTTGGAAGAGGAAGAGAATAGCAGGGTGAATGAAAACTTGAAATTCCATTCGAATTTATAGAATTTCCTTTCCATGTTGATCTGAAACAAAGAACTGAATAATGATTCATAATTGTCTTGGAAGAAGAAACGATTTTGCATCTGGGAGGAAGAAACTAGTAGCAGAGAAATAAAAGCGTCGATTGAGTTATCTAGATAGATTTTGGGAATAAGCAAAAACCCTAGAGTCATAATACGTTTACAATCTCATTCAGAAATATATTGGGTTGTTAGAAGCCCAAAACAAATTTTAAATTCTTTAAATAGAGGCCTTTTATTAGATGAGGCCTTAGGCGATGGCCTAGTTCGCCTAACGGACGGGCCGGCCCTGGCTCTTCCATGGAGAGAAGCTCTGAGAAGATTTCTTCTTCCTCTTCAGCTGAGAGTCTCAACCTCAAGGAGACCGAGCTCAGACTTAGCCTG
>JAYMSU010000491.1:0-13707 GCA_036897765.1 Erodium chrysanthum | reverse complement strand
GGTATAGATTTCAAAGAATGGAAAAGCTGGATATATTTGCACGATAGTGGTGCAACGTAGTTTGTAGGCATAGTTACTCAATTTTCCCTTTCTGAAACAAAAACAAAACAAGCTTATGGGAACACAACACACCATTGAAAAGTGTTGCACTAATAGTAATAGCATACTTGGCTCGCTGACTGACAAATAGTTTTATGCCGAGCATCATCCTTCATTTACAATAATCACATACACCTTTTTATTTACTTGTACATACATATCTATTCCCCGCTCTCCCACCCTTCTTCTTCTTCTTCATTGGCCTCAAAACTCTCCACCAAACTATCTGTCTGTTCATTAACAAATGACAACAGCTCATAAAATGCAATCAACAAGGAAATCGCTGATAATAATAGTTGGAAGTAGAACTTACACTTGCAAGGAGAAACAATACAACACTATCATAGATCAATTCCCTCATCAAGACCTTTAGAGCTGATCATCACGTTTGAGTCAATTTGCTTGTCGAATTTCTTCTTCCTCCTTGCTTCAAATTCTTGGAAACCTTCCATCTACAAAATTAGTGTTCATAAATAACTCTAACTTGCTGAAATGGAGTTAAATGAACACCATGTCTTTTATCTACCTGCTGAAATTGATCCATGGAAATGGGGTTTTCATGAAGAGATATATTCTGTAGAGCCTTACAGTCCTTTAATAGACTTTGAGGAATCTGCTTGGCAACACAAACAGATACTAATCTATTAAAAGGTGTTGTCAGCTAGTTCCAGGCACAAAAGAATTAAGACTAATAGATATTATCAACAAATGCTCAAAGGAACTAAATATAAGTAAGAGACATACAACATTCCATTGAACTCGCATCTACTCAAGTAGAGCTCTGGTCCCCCTTTAACAAATCATTCTAAGTCAATACAGATTCAAAACTTGAGAAGGTATTATCATACAGACAAACTATATTGGTTGCCTAAACTTCCCAGACAAAGAAACAAGGGGAGAAGGAGGGCAGAGAGAAGGTAAATGAGTTAGTGTGAAGCTAAAATGCATTCATATAGGGACACTCCGATATTTCAAGCTTCACATCTCTACAGTGAAGATTGCGGCTTTGAATCCCAATGGACAGGTGGGGTCAGGGGTAAGGGAAATTATCCATAAAGTTATACATACTGCCTATAAAGAAAAAAAAGGTGTTGGTATGAGGAGTTATAGATGCATTGCAATGAACTTCGAATAGAGAACAGCAAAAGGTAACAATTTTCCTTTTCAAAGAATAAAATTAGAAGATCGAATTTACACCAACACCCCTCAGACCCACACCTTGAGAAGTTGTCATGGTTAGATTTTTTTCTCATTTTCTATTAAAATCAACCAAGAGCTAATGGCTACCCATTATGTGACTTTAGCTGCATAACCTGTTCTCTTTTAACTCTCCGGTGGCATTTTACACAACATTTTTTTATGGAAAAGGAGAGCATAAGAAATAAAACAATTCCACAACCTCCAGTGTTCATACCCATTCACCCGATTAATGTACTTCACTACTATTCCCCAAACCATTAACTTTAAACCTCAAGTGCTCATAAATGTCATGGACCTCATTTCACCAACTTTATCTTTGTGCCCTGCATTCAATTGGTTGCTGAATTAAGTGTATTTTATCATAAATTTGTTCCCACAGCTACCCTACTGAAGTCCTAAATGTCATCTGCCACAGGTGTTTGGATTTTATCAACATCCATGGTGCTAACTATGATCTACTAACTATGATCACTTCGTGCTCTTTCTGTCTCAAAACCAGTTAATGCATCTAAACCCAACTTCATCTCTGTTTCACAAATAATTTAAAAGAAATACCAAGAACAACAAAGTCTTCAGTTTTGAGGATTATAAAGCCCAGGATAAAAGGTAGTATTACCTGCTTCATGTTATTATTGTTTAAGGAGAGCGACTTCAAGTGACTGAGATTACAAACTGATGAGGGGATATCTTCAATAACATTATCTGCAAAGTTAACCCAAATAGGATCATAAAATATCAATGAAAACACAAACACCATTACATCAAATTAAGTATTGTTAAAAAAACAAAATGATAAAATTAACTATCTAATGAAATACAATGTTGCAGAACCATGTTTATAACCCTTCATAATCTGTTCACTATTGTGAGTGATGCTGACACTGATCCACAAATCATGAGTTGACACACCACACATAATTGCAGTGATTATGGATTTCAGAAATTGCTGTTTTGAAGTTTGATTCGCATCTAAAAAGCAAAATGATTTCTTATTTTACTTCTACATTTTTACAAATAAAATAAATTTCATTCATTTTAGAAAAATTAAAAGTTACCGAGGGGGTATCTATAGATAGTTTCCTCACGATTTTGCCTGAATATGCAGTCTTCCCTCTCCACAAACCCTCTCTTTCAGTTCGAGCTACATCTTAAAATCCACAACTCTCTCCTTCTCCTTACATCCACATCTCAGATGTGTTTTGAATCAAACCAAATTGTGGACTGTGTCCGCAAAACCTATGAGGAGAAATGACAGACCATGTGATGGTTATGGAGCCATTGCCATCCTTAGATCTCCTCTTCTATCTCTGAATTGAGCACTATTTTCTCAATTCATTATGCTCGTGGGGAAAAACTCAGTCAGGAAATTTTAGGTGACTTGAGAATTAATTAGTTTCATAATGAAAACAGACTAACGCACTAACTTCTTTCTTCCACAACCTTACCATCAAGTACCCAACATGTCTTCTGCCCATTTTTCTTAACCAACCAGATTTTATATTAACGTTGACCTGGAGCCTTTTGTCAAGTTCATCCCTAACCACTCTTCTAAAGGTATATCCATAAACTTAATATTGAATTAGTATGATATTATATCATTCTGGATCAATCAGGGTTGCAAATATGGCTGATACTATGAATCTGAACTACAATTAGTAAAAGCAAAACTCTACAGAATGGCTTAAGCAGTTTTTCTTTTTTGCTAAAAGGGAAAGATTATTGATGGAGGGTAACCAAACCCTCAACCGCATAAGCGCAATCAAATGAACAAAGTGTGAAAAATGAAAAAAAAAAACAAATGATTGATGGAGAAGAGGACGAGAGGAGGAGACCGGATGCTACATCTGTTGACGATCCTTGATTTGCTTGACAATTAAGAATTCTCATTTACATATTCTTCTAAGGTTTTAAGTTTCTACGTTTCTTATATACCAAGGTAAAAGGACAAACTTATGGCCCAACTAAGGGATCAAGATAATTAGTTTAGCAAGCTTCAAGCTAATTTTGAGTTTGGTTCATTCAGAAATTGAATCAACCATGATGATCTTCTTAACACTAAGCTCAAGTAACTTGCAAGTTATAATTCTTCTCTTGCTGCCTAACAAGATCCAAGTGTAGCTTAAAAATGTAATCAATAGAGAGAACTAAGAGAACAATTTCAAACATACCATCCGCTAGTAATTCCTCTAGGGAGAAACAGCTGCCAATTGATTCTGGAAGGGACTTTAACTTGTTATTTGAAACATTTATAAGAACCAACTGCATTATCAAGCAATCCATGTCAAAAACCAAAAACAAAAGAATGATCAATATCCCAAATAAAGTGTCATAGAACTGATATTTGTATGCTTAGAAGAGAACATCTCTTCAATCTAATTTTAACTGCAAACAAAATATAATTAAAAACTGTACAGAACTCCTTTCCTCTTTTCCTTTTCTTGTAGTATTGTCCTTCACTATAAAATATACTTTCCTCAGTATGCTTCACAAACACTTCCTTCTCCCAATAAGGGTAGAAGTAACAAAAAGACACATGTGAAGAAAGGAACAAGTGTATTTAGAACACAAGTACAGTTTTTTTTTTTTTTTTTTTGCTAAAAGAACACAAGTACAGTTTAGAAGTTCTGCAAGTTTTTTTAAAATAGTAATCTGATTTGGACAGAAATAAAGTCAACAATTCCACTACTTAACAGTCACCAATGTAAATAACATTGAATACAAGGGAATATGAAGAAAACCCAAATGAGTTCCACTTTAGCTGTATTTCATATGAAGTTGTATAATTTGTAAGAAAACAAGATAGTTCACCAAATCGAAACACTTACATTACGGAGACTTCCAATTGTATTAGGCAAGCATGTTAACATATTTCCAGAGATGGATAACCTTTCAAGCCTCACTAGCTGTCCCACTTCATTCGTAAAATGGACATTTAATTAGAAACTACTGAAACAGTAATGTGCAAAAAATAATAAACCCACAAGTTTTGCAGATAATATTATTAACTGCATACAATATCAGCTTACTTATTTAGAGAAGAAAATTACATTCATCGGGTAAGGAAGCAACTCGATTCCCATCTAGTGTCATAATTTTTAGAGACTGAAGTTTCCCCAAATTCATTGGCAGGCGCTCAATATAGTTATTAGCCATGATCTGAAATCAATGAACAAGTTAACAGGTAATCCAGGAATGAATATATTCATAGAAATTGCAGAAACCACCACATGGTCAATACATCCATTATAATAAGCCTGTATGCCCTCAATTTTGTGCATATAATCATGTAAGTTCAGTGTAGAGAATACAGAACCTTTTTCATTTCTACAGCCACAAGTAATTCTCAGAAAGCAACAAGTTTTAAAAAATACACAATACTTGATTAAGTATAAGGAAAGATGTCAACAGACTAATAAACAAAAACTAACCCAAAAATAAAGTTTATTAAGAAAACAAACAAATCAATAACTGATGTTTCCTTTATTAGGTTGTGACTATATTTGAGAATGATAAAGTAATCATGGGAGTCAGATTTATTTTTTGATGCTCAGTGAATCAAAATAGCATAGAGACCAAAAAATATTCCCAACTGAAAGAACTACCATTTTTATGCTCATCTGTAATTAGAGTAAAAAAAATGATCCTAAGCATCTACTTCTCCTTTAATTGAGGATTGTTGTCGAATTACTAGCACCTTATGTGACAAAGCCTATTCTTTTTCATGAATTCTCTTCACAAGTTCCTTCAATATCCATTTCTAAAGACGGTAAATCCCCTTCTACTTCTGGTAGACGGGTATACACCCCTGATTCTCTAGACGGGTCCCTTCAATATCCATTTGGTAGTTGCTTTCATCACATCAATCTATTGGCTAATGTAGAATTAGATGCAAATTCTATCACAGTCGAGTTCTAACTTCTAAAATCCCCATATGAACCAAAATTATAACAAGGCTAACCTATTTCGATTCTACTAATCTTTCCTTTCCATACATAATAACTTATAATTGTTACAATGCAGCAAATGGGACATCAGCCGATCTTATACAAATTAAGGTAAAATAATTTTTTGCTAATGACTTTGTATGAGGGTGTGCATCCATATAATATAAGTAACTCCAATTTTTCTCTGCATAATTATAAGATGTAATCCTTACAAGGCGCTGCATGTTGATTAATTTGCTGATTTCCAAAGGTATGTCAACTGCATGGAAAAGAAAGCAATAGATGAGCTTGAGTACAATAGGAAACTAGTCCAAGGTTAATAAAGTAAATCTGGCAACAGACTCCTTTCACAATGCAATGTACTGATCCTTTGAAGTTAATCAAATGAAAACTAGTCCATTGATGTTAATCAAATGATCCACAACTGAAAAGTAACAGCACCTATTTTATTGTGTGTTAAGTCAAGAGTCCGTACTGATCCTTCCAAATCAAGAATTTCATCTGGAAACGCCTGTTGAAGAAGTTCATAATAAGTATACCACAAAATGAAGGAGTAATAAACATGAGAATGCACTCCAATCCAGAAACACATACAGCATCTAAACATCACTATAAAAAAATTGCTCACCAAAAAACCTCTACCTGTTCGATTATACTTATGTGTAAGTCCACTACTTCAACCGTTATAACTAGACAAGAAATTGTTATATTAGTGTATACCCATTTCAAACTGCTACCCAAGCAAGGCCACCAAATATTTAAGTTCAATCCAGCTAGCACCCTCAAAAACCCAACATCTGTTAAATGGTCACAACATTTTCTCCACAAATTTCTAGCTCTTCAAGCCATGTCAAATGGTCTCTCCTCTAGAAGAGAACACCCAAGAGCGAAAAGGAAGCAACACCATGCAAGCACATAAAGCAAGAATCATGAAGCAATGGAAATGGGTAGGATGTATTATCAACCAACATCCAATACTCAATCTGCACAATCCATATTCATAAGTCAAACTGAACTATGAGAACAATCTATGACATCAAATTACTTGCATCTGTAAAAGTAAGGAACAGTAGCTCTTTTAAACCATTAGGAGGCCTAATTCAATTGATAACATAAAACCCAAATTCGCAGTACTGAAAAAAAAAAACAAAATTCTGTGCATGAAATGAAAGGGAAAGTGAAAGGAGGAGAAATTGCCTTGAGTTTGGAATCACGCAAGGCAACAATACCGGTGGATCGCCAGCGGGTGACTCTGCTGGCCTTGGAATCGGCGTTCTTGCTCGCGTAGCAACCCATTCAATCCTCAAAATCAATGATGAGAAAGAAGATTCCAACTTGCAATTTTATGTATCGATTCGATGGAGACGACTTGGTTCATTCGACGAATCCAAAACCGCGTTGCCGTTTACTTTCTTTCTTGTTTTACTTTAAATGCCTTTTTTTATTCTACATTTCTTTTCGGTCGTCGTGACTTGCCGCCGTTGACATGCTTTCAATCTCTCTCTATTGCTGCTTTCTTCATTTTTCTCCATTTGTAGACCACCTATGATGTGGTTAGATCCGTCATTAAACGTGGGATTCGACGCGTTGTGGAAGACGGAACAAATTAGAAGTGGGATTCGGTTGGATTCGACATCGACAGAACGAAACGAACGAGTGAGCTGAATCGCACGCCTCTCTTGCTGGCGTGTGTCTCGATCGTTGGGAGCCCAACGGCTCCTAACGGCTAATTTAGGGTTTTTTTTAAATCCGATATTCACAAAAAAAAAAAGATTTTATAAATTCTCACCCTCCCACATCTCATTTCCACATCTCTTCTTTTAAACTCTCTCAAATTTGTTATAATCGATGGCGAACAACACCAACATGCGTTAGACAAGGGATGAAGATCAACGGCTGATTCAATGTTGGGTGCACCAATCGGACATTTTTGCAGGAGGTAACAACCCGACCGACGACAGTTTTTGACATGTTGTTCACCAATTTTTTTACGAAGGCAGCAATGTACCCGATGTCGAACGGCGGAACCCGTGGAGGATGAAGGACCACTGATGGTTCTGGACTTTAAGGGTGCAAATATTCCACTTTTGTTGGATGCAAGCTAACAACAAGCAACCGGACGGTTAGTCGGACGAGTAGGTATATGAGATGGTCTGCGAGATGAGATGTACAGAACCACAAAACCCGATGGGGCAACTTCAACGGCCGACGTTGGTGGGAGATGACATTTCATGCTTAATCAAATATAATGTTATAATCATATATGATTAACGCGTTCATCAGATAAAATTAAATAATAAAATCTTATTAAATTTCATTATTTAATTGGTTGATTCGGCACCATTGTGGACAACCTGTCTGATCCCAACAATTTTCACTTTTATGTCTAATCTCGACCTCGAAATCCATCCGAATAAACGTATCGATCGGACATCCATGATGGACGGTCTAAAGCGTTAATTCGAAACAAAAATAGAAAGATAAGATGCCGTCAAAATAAAAAAGAAGACAAAATAGGTAAGAGTAATTAAAAGGGGTTGTTCGAAATTAGGCACCAAATCCTATGGCAGTAGCCATATTATGCGGAAGGAGTAATTTAGTTAAAAAAACTGGGTAAATAATTGGACAACAAGAAAAGAGAAGTTCAAGGACACACCGGAAATTCAGCGTCATGATTCCCGGAAAAAGAGTAAATGAGTGACAACATTATTGCTTCTTTCCAACTAGAGGCCCCAATCGGGTCGACGTCAAAAAAGATTTAGTTTGAGTATTGGTTTGATACGGGCACGGTGGAATCCAATAGTAGGTATAATAAATCCGTAGATTCCTTCAAGAGTATCTTATAATAAGTTAATTATCAGATCTTGTAGGAGTAACAACAAAATCCCATAAATAGCTGTAGAAACTCAGCATCTTATATAAGTATAACCACTTGGTTTTGCTCTCTCCTGTAGGAAAATGGAAGACTTGTGTTCAAGGATGATCATGGCATTGTTGTTGTTAGTTTTGGTCGGAAAGTTTGTTCGAAATAGGAAAATTAGGCAGAAAATGCCACCGGGAAGACGAGGGTGGCCCATAATCGGAGACAGCCTCAACTGGTACAATGCTGTTGCCAGTTCTCATCCCCCTCAGTTTGTTGAGCACCAGGCCAAAAGGTAAAATTAATAGCTGCTACTTAGTGATTGATTAATAGTAAATTTGATTTGAGTTTTGTTGAATAGGTTTGGGAAGATATTCTCTTGTAGCTTATTTGGCAAGTGGGCTGTAGTGTCAGCTGATCCATCGTTCAACCGGTTCGTGATGCAGAACGAAGGGAAGCTGTTCCAATCAAGCTATCCAAAATCATTCAGAGATTTGGTTGGCAAGAACGGCGTTATCACGGTGCAGGGCAGTCTACAGAGGAAACTACATGGGATTGCCTCCAATATGATGAAGCTCAACTCCCATTTCTTGAATGACATTCAGATTGTTATGATCAACACATTTAGCAGCTTCCACAACAGTCAACTCATCCTTCTCCAAGACGTGTGTAGAAAGCTAACTATTAATCTTATGGTTAATCAACTGTTGGGGATGTCGGGCGAGTCAGAAATCAACCAAATGGCTCAGTTGTTCTCTGACTTTGTTGATGGCTGCCTCTCCCTTCCCATCAACTTGCCCGGTTGCGCTTATCACACTGCCATGAAGGTAACATTGTCTCTACCTGGCCTTTGATTATAAACAAGCATAACTCTAGTGAATGGTAATTAGCAGGCTAGAGAGAAGATCATAGACAAGATAAACAAGACAATCGAGAAGAGAAGGCGACAAGGGACATCAGAAGATGGAGTGCTTGGAAGATTACTCGAAGAAGAGAGCTTACCGGATGAAGCTATAGCTGATTTCATTATTAATCTTCTCTTCGCCGGGACAGAAACCACTTCCAAGACAATGCTCTTTGCCATCTATTTCCTCACCCATTCTTCTCAAGCAATGGATCAGCTTCTGGTAATTGTAATTGGTTTGATTGAATACAAGTGCAAGTATATTTTAATGAACCCAATTGATATTGTGATCATTCAAACAGGAGGAGCAAGATAGTTTGAGGGGAGGTTTGGATAGAAGTGGACAGGAAATGCTAACATGGGACGAGTACAAATCAATGAGTTTCACTCAATGTGTGAGTCATATATATACATTGAAGCTCACTCCACCAACCTAGAGGCTATAGGTAGTGATGCTCTTGATTGTATTTGTACATGAACATGGACAGGTTATTGATGAAACACTGAGACTTGGGGGCATTGCAATCTGGTTAATGAGGGCCGCAAAAGAAGATGTCGTATACCAAGGTAGAAATTTCAAGATGAATGCACTAAGTTTACGGTTCGAACACTTGGCCTCATACTCGTGTTGGCCAAGCCTTTGTGAGCCGAGATGAATATGATTTTGATTGCAGATTATGTGATTCCCAAAGGATGCTTGGTGGTTCCATTCCTTTCAGCTGTCCATTTGGATGAGAAAGTGTACAAAGGAGCGCTCTCTTTCAACCCTTGGAGATGGATGGACCCTCAAAATCAGGAGAAGAGAAATTGGAGAAGCAGTTCGGTGTATGCACCCTTTGGAGGAGGTGCTAGATTGTGTCCTGGAGCTGACTTGGCTCGCCTTCAAATTGCTCTCTTTCTTCACTATTTCCTAGTTACTTTCAGGTGATCTCATTCTTCTTCTCTGTTACATTACCATGCTATTATGATTGAGTTGTATCTATCTTTGTGAAATGAATTGATGTGCAAGAAACGATGGCACAGGTGGAGGCAGGTCAAAGAAGATAACATGTCCTTCTTCCCATCCGCTCGATTACTCAATGGATTCAAAATGTGCCTAAGTAGACGGCAACCACGGGGAGAAACTAGTTCATGTTTGTGATTTTACAATTATGAGTACGACCTGAGTTTTTGTGTATGTTCCAAAATAAAAGTGCATTTTCAATATTGGAAGCTTAAAATAGGCATGAACTAGGCAAGGGGAAAATTATCAAGGATGTCCTCGTATGAGTAAGTTATTGGCAAAGGTGAAAATTGGGTGAAAGTATATCTAAAATATTACTCCCCTCCCACCGAACTTTTCATTTTCTCTTTCCTACTATGATACACATATTTACGATACCACCCGATGGAGCGTAATGGGATGGGATTGTTGTACTGACGGATTGGACGTGATGGGATCCATCACTGACCGCCTTGTTTGCGATGTCGAATTGGACTGGTAGGAATCATTATTAATCCCATTTGAACTATCATCTAGGAGTGGCCAAAATTAATTTGTTACTCGGCCCAAATCTAAACCAACCGGAATCAATGGGCTTTGCCCCATGGAGTATTGGGACGGGGCCGGATTTTCAAATATATAATCCAGAAATAACAGGGTGGGTACTAGATCCGAGCACACCAAATTACCAGTGATCCACTAGGACCGGCCCTAGACCCCTTTGTACACCATACATACAATTGCTTTTGAAAACTAATGGAGTTAATAGCCATAATTCTTAACCAAAATCGGGTTAAAGAAGAAACTTTTAAACTTGGATGTAATTCCATGAGAAACATTACTTATTCTAAATTTTTTCATTTGTTTATGTGGAAGCAAGAAGCACCACCGAGCCAACTTGAGTTTGTTATACTAGTTCACTAACATTTTCCCTAATATTAATTTTTATTACAAAACTATAGCAGTGGGAAAGGAAAATATGTGTTTTGCTGGTCATACTGACAAAATATCAGTTTCCCAACAGTTACATTTTTATCTTTAGCAATTCCATTATATTAGCATTTCATCCATCAGGCCAAACTATAAATAAGTCTCAGTACCTTCAAAAACATTACCCAACTAGCAATTAATATGTCGGATAATCAGTACAATGACTTTTTTGGTCCAAAAGACGGAAGGTAAACATAAACCACAACTTCAGAGAGACATGTTAGATCAACCCTCACACTATTTCAGCTTCAAACAATGAAATGATTACTAGCTATGACGTCAGATTGAAGCTTAATACTTTCATTGAGATGATTACAGCTCTAGGCTACTTCACTATACTTCCTACGGACTCAGTAATCTAAATAAACACATTAATCAATGGCAAGATCCCATAATAATTATTTGAGCCAACAGCAGTGCCGACCTCAAGTGCCTCCTCCAAGAATTGGAAATCCCTATAAAGAACACAATCAGCAGCATTAGATGATAATGAAATGTGCATAACAAACAGAGAGCAAGGGATGGATGATCATAATCAAACAAGGTCCCAGTCAGTGTTATGTGCCAGTAAACACGTCTGAATAGTAGTTCCCCATATTCTTCTTTTTCCATCTACATTTCCCAAATCTCAGTATGTCTAGCTTGTCAAGCCCACTCAGTATGTTTTAACAATGAACAAAATCCCTGAGGCCATTATTTTGGAAATTCCATAGCAAATTCAGCATATGCTTTCTTATGCCTAACATGTCCACCCTACCAATGCACCATCCTCCTAATCATTATATGACAATTTTATATATAAAAAGACAACTTGGTCAGTTTCCCAATCAATCGGGGTAGGCTCCACGAACCAAATGCAGATCACATTGAGTCATTCACATGAATACTTGTTTTCCATTGCTTGTGATTGATTACCAAACCTTTAGTGATACCCTTATCTTCCACATCCTTACAAATAACTTCAGCCATCTTTGATCAAACCATTGTAGCACAAACTAATACTGATGCATTATACGTAACTCAAAAGGTACCGTCATTAGGCCAAATACATGTGGATATTGTAAGTAACGATTTTACAAGTTTCAACTAAATTCTTCAAATGATCTCTTTCAATTTAATGCATCGAATGTATTGAAGGGTCTCAAAGTTAAAGTATGTGGATTCAGTGGCCACTTGATGTACTAGTCAGGCCCTCCCTCCACCTAATAGTTTAAGCCTTTGGTTTAGAGTAAGTTTTATATGGCATCAGAATCTAGTTTGGTAAAGGATCTTGATCTGTTTGTGCTTCCTCCCCGTTCATATATTCTTGGCCCATGTTGTCTGGCCTAAACTGAAAGTGTAAAGTGTCACACATTGAAAGAATGTGTATTTAGTGACCACTTAACAGTTTAAAGTTTTGGGTTGGAGTAAGTTCAAAAAATAGCTAAGGTTAGTGATAAACATTGTGAAAAAAGAAGAGTAAATATTCAATTGCTGAATCTTGTTGCATGTTCACAATTTTAATTAAAAACGAAGTTTCTATATCATCATAGGTTCAAATTGGATGCTGAGTTTCAACTTTCAAGTATCAGTATATCTTCTACATCATGATTCTTCAGTCATATTAATATAATAAGGTTGACAAACACTATACTAAGCTGACATTTTTCAATTTCTAAGTAAATACAAAAATAAGAACATACAGTATATGGAAGATTTTTATTTTTGACATATTATAGAAGATAAATGCCATATTTTGATACTACGGCCAATCGCCCACATTTTCAAATAAGGGCAAGTGAATAGATAAATAGGAGAAGGCAGCCAAGAAAGTAGATCTCAAAGAGGGGAGTGAGTCAAGTGGCAAGCATATCTCCTAGGATGTAAATGGATTTATTACTTCCAAATCTCTACCTCTACAAGAGCACAATAGTTATTCAATGGCTGATCAAAATAAAGGCTCATTTGGTTCTATAACATGTGCTTGATTTCTTTTAGATTGACATGAAACCATGTGTTATACTCAACAAGTGTTTTTTCTTCATCTTAAGCCATGAAACAATCAAAGAGACATGTTCATCAAATTTAACTTAACATGATGCATTCTGCAGATGAACAATCATAACATACCTTGCGTGGGTAAGAATTGTTAGGAACCTCTTCATCAAGGAAAGGAATCTTCAGCAATGTAGCAATCTAGGGCACCCACAGTCACAAATATAAATTTAAGAAACTGTAATATCAGAAAAATGACCCAATTGAAGAGAAGTGGCTTACAATGTCATATGTTTTTTCGCGCTCCATATGCTGAGCTGTGGTAACCTGAGAATTAAGCGACTGCAAAACGAAAAGGCCAAGTGAAATTAGTGGCAGGAGAAAAAAAATTGAAAGTGTTGTTGAAATCAAAACCTGGTCTTGGACATTTCGTTTGGGGACTTGGTTGGTGTGGCGAGCAATGCAGTGAGGGAGATTGAAAGGAGAATCATGTTGGGCGAGGCCAATTCTGATATTTGCAGAACCTGGGTTTATCACTACAAGGTTCGAGCCTCTCTCCGCCACCAGTTGCGAAGGAACCACAGATTTTAGGTAATCCTGCAAAACAAAATTGGATTGAAGAATTGTGTTGAGAGAGAGAGACGAGTATCGTTGATGATTTGATGCTGCTGGTTCAAGGTCTTACCATGGAGAACCAATTCGGGGTTTTTGGAGGGTATAGTTCTTCTGTTACTTCTAGCTTAAGCGCACCTTG
>JAYMSU010000490.1:0-13716 GCA_036897765.1 Erodium chrysanthum | reverse complement strand
CTCAATGCTTGTAGAGGCTAGATGGAAGAAGACAAAGGAACGTCACACACTACAATGAGTTGCCCTCTTGATATTATATCTTCTATAAGAAAAGGTCCCTTGTGATGTGACTGTTTTTCTTATGAAATGTCATTTATGTGAATATATTTGATTTTCCATGGTCTGTAGCGTCTCCGTATTTTTTAATATGAAATCTCCGGTATTGTATCGAAACTCTTACATATATTAAGTAGGGTTTCCCGCCACGATGATGTTAAAACCATGATTTTATAAAACTGGGATCACAAGCTTGGTGAATTTACACAGTAGAGCGTTCTTGGAAAATTATGGCCTCTACTCTGTTAATGTCTCCCCTGAGCCATTAGTGTCGTTCGGTTAGATGGATCAAGCGGTAACGAGCCTTTCGACAAAAGCCATGGCGTGGTTTAAGGTTGATTAGCCTACAAATAGGATATGGGCCCAAGACTCGGCATATGTTGGGCATCGTTGTGTTGGTAGATTTGTCCCGATGACGACTTGTTTTTAGCATTTATCAAAGAACTGTTTCAGATGGTTAGTTTTCTCATGAATAAGAAAGCATGCCACCATGTTGTCGGACATGTTTCATATGCTTGTCTGGTGATGAGTCAAATGGCAGTCAAGCAAGACGATAAACCAAGAGTTTGGTTATGCGTAAAAAAGTTATGGGGTGTTTTAGTTGCGAGTTATGCACATATGGATCGTGTGGATTGCTTTCTATATACTAGATTAGCTTTGTTTCTATAGACTACCGACTCGAAAATAACTCTTTACACAAACTTTTTCAAAGCTAGTAACTCTTATCATTGTTTGTCTTCATAGGGGATTCTTCCTGTTTAGATCACGATGTTCGTATCCTTATAAGCATAGCCAAGGAAATCTCATATTCATTGTCTATCTTGATGATCAACTATTACTGACATACACGGAGTTTCAGTGAGACACTTCACGACAGCAATGGGTTGCAAAAGAAAACGTTATTTTCATTGTCTTAACGTTTTATGTATAGGATTCACCATGCATGGATTGGACCTACATATGCTCGCGACTATCTCATCACATCAAGCAAAATCACGACTCTCTCTCTCTCCCAACCAAAGTCTATTGAATATGATACTTTCAACTCTCTCCAAAACGCATCTCTGATCCGTGATAGTTAGAAGTGTCGAATTCCAACCCAAATAAACTAAAGGGATAATTTCAGATACTCACTCCGTCCTTTGACCCAATTTCACAAAACGCCCCTCATCTAACAACCTGGTCATATGACCTCCATAAATCCTTTTCAAGGTTCATACCATTAAGACATTGTTAACTTTGACATGAAATCTGAAAAATACCCCTATTGAATATCAAAAAAATACAAAGGGTAATAAAATCAACTAAAATTAGTTTAAAATTCAAAATAAATGCAAATAACAAACATTTTGTAAAATAAAATTAGTTATAAAACAGATAAAATTATAAAGAATTATATCAAATTTTCATCTTAATTTTTCACTAATAATTTTAATTTTTAGTGTTTTAAAAAACATTTTAGTGACTAAAATCTATTAAAATTAACAAACATTCATAAATTGAAGAAATAAGTACATCTTCATTGTTTCTTCCTAAAGAATTGCTGGTGAACACCTCCGGTAGCCAGAGATCTACTCAACGACAATAGTCGAGGATACAATATTGGGAGTGGTCGACTTATGGCAAGAACCATTGGAGCACGAATAGTCGAGGTTGGGCAGATCTGGTCCAGAGATGGATCCCTCACCGGAGTCGATCTCCATGGAGAATCAAAGGTCTCAGCTTCGATTGTGTTCGACGACGGAGAGTGACAGGCTTGAGACGTGACACAACTCTGAAGGCTACAAACGACGATTCATAGACCTCCAAATTGTTATGGATATTTCCTTGTCGGAATCAGGCAACGCCGATGACGACCAGAGGCAGCATCAGGAGCACGAAAAAAATATTAAATAGACTAATACAAAAAATCAGCTATCTTAATTCCTATTTTAAGTTTGAATTTTAACGGAATTCAGCCGGTGAACTAAGCAAACACGTGGGATACGTTGTCTCATCCAAATCCAATGGTGAGTGACATGGCAAGGAACACAAAGGAACCTGGACGCAAAGAAGGTGATATTCAATTCCACTTTCAACGAATGTATCGGGACATTTTAAGAATTGCACCTTCCTTAAAATACAACTCCAATTTTAAATGGTAATTATGAAAGTAAAATCCCCCTACTCGGCACTCACAACAAAGACTGAAAGTTGTGTTTTGTTTTGTTTGAATATTTAAATCTACACATATACGGTCTAATTATGAATTTAAATAAACACACTTAATAATCAGATATCAAGTTTCAAGAAAACAAGGGGTGGAGCACAGTGCACACACCTATCTCTACCTGGTCCCGACCCTACTCTTCACTTTCTAATCCATTTCTCTACCACCCTTCATTGGCCAACAAATTAATATCAAAAAAAAATCTCATTTTTTTTAATAAAAAAATAAATCTAAATTCATTATTAAAAGACAATGAAATAAGTTACTATATCTTCACTATAAATCCAATCAAGTGTAAGATAACTGAACGAAAACTTAAATTTTTTCCATCACATAAAATTATAACAACTCAAGTTAAAGTTAATTTTAACCTCCTTTTTCAATTATATTTGACCTCAAGTTAATTTTTGTGTTTTTGGTATGACAATCAAAATTTAAAAGTAATAATATGAACTTATTTTCAAAAAAATAATAATGTTAATGTCTTTCTCTTATTTTATTTTTTCTGTATGTGTTATGACATGTGTAATCAACCTCCAAATAAAGTAAGAGTGTAACACCACACTCTTAAATAATGCACATACGATACTCTAATATTATTGCGATTAATTTTATGAGTATTTTTAATAATAAATATTATTTTTTAGATTTTAATATTAATTTCATTCCAACAATAGGTAACAGTCATTGAAACAAAAAAAAGGAAAAAAAAGTGGGGCAGGGGTAAGAGCGTAAATTGGCGTTACGCTTGCTTGCCCTGCTATAAAAGCGAGAGAAACATGGCATTGCTAACTGCTTCCTCTTACTCTTTAGCCATAACCACTCTCTGCTCAAATGTTGGATTTCCTCCAAAAGTGCGGTGGCTACGCCGTCGTCGACGGTGGTTTCGCCACCGAGCTGGAGCGGCACGGCGCCGACCTCAACGACCCTCTCTGGAGCGCCAAGTGCCTCATGACTTCGCCTCACCTCGTCCGAAGAGTACTCATTCTCTCCGCATTCACAGTTTTATTTATTTCCATTTTCCATCAATCGACTATCTCTATTTCACTGTTTGGTTCGAGGGAAAATAACTGAAAATGTTGCGTTTCAATAACCCCTTTTATTTCTTTTCGGATTAGTCTGTCAATGCCATCGCTTTTATCAGTTCAAATTTATTGAGTATCAATTTTTCAATGTTCTAAAAGGGGAAAGAAAAATACCAAATTGATTTCTTTCTTCCCTTTCTATGTATATGGCCCACTTTTTTCAATTCTACTGTTTGTATGTTACATGCATTCAATTCAACCAGGTATGGATTCGTTGAATATAAATTTGGTATCAATTCCTGTTGTAGTATCCATTTTTGGGCAATACCAGAAATTATGAATTTACCATTGTTAATTTGTTATAGTCCTTTTGTATACACTACTTGCTGTATACCTTTTATAGCTAGTTGTTAATTCATACTTGTTTGAGAGTTAAAATGTTATGTGTAAGCAATGAAGGGTGAGGAGGTGATGCAAATCCAAATCTCCTGAAAGCGAGGTGGCAAACTGTATGCTGCACATGTCATTGCTTATTTTATCAACTCGCGACACCGGGTCTTTTTCATGCAATAAAACCAAACATTTGCTAACGTAGTACTAAAGCATTTTGGTGTATATGCCAGCTGTTACGAGTGCCTAAGACTTGCTTCATTGACAGGTGCACCTGGATTATCTTGACGCCGGGGCTAATATTATACTAACAGCATCTTATCAGGTGATTAGAACCGTGTTTGATTACTAGTATTGTTGGTGTTTGCTACTTCAGCTTGATTAGTTCTTAAGTAGGGTCCTTGTTTAAGCTATTAGTTGTTTTCCCTGTTTTAGGCCACGATTCAAGGTTTTGAGGCCAAAGGTTTGTCTAGAGAAGAAGCTGAAACTTTGCTCAAGAAGAGCGTTGAAATTGCTTGTGAGGCGCGCCAAATTTTTAATGACAGATGCACCAAAGGGTCTTGGGACAGTTTGGATGGAAGTGATGGGATTTCAGTAAGGCCAATTTTAGTTGCAGCTTCTATAGGAAGCTATGGAGCTTATTTGGCAGATGGTTCTGAATACAGGTGACAGACCACCGAGTCATTGTTTTGTTAATGAAACCAATTAAGCTGATTATATATAATTTTTTAATCTTGAACTAGTGTCGCATATCCTTTTGCAGTGGAAACTATGGCGAGGCAGTTACCTTGAAAACATTGAAGGAGTTTCACAGGAGAAGGGTGCAGATATTAGGGAATTCAGGGGCTGACCTGCTTGCATTTGAAACCATTCCAAATAAGCTGGAGGCACAGGTATTTTCCATGCGTTGGCTTGCTTTATGTTTGTTATACCAGTAAATGATTCAGACATGATTCCTTGGCCTCAAACCAACCAAAAGATTATGGTATTAGAAGAACCTTGTCCTAGGATATTTCTGGTCAACTGAGTTTCGAGACACAAGTTTTGTTGTTAGCTTTGGTTGACTGGATTTACTTGCAGGCATATGCTGAACTTCTCGAGGAAGAGGGGGTTGAGATTCCAGCGTGGTTTGCATTCAATTCCAAGGATGGAACCAATGTGGTGAGTGGCGATTCTATAACAGAGTGTGCCTCCATCGCGGATTCATGCAAACATGTTGTTGCTGTTGGAATCAACTGCACTCCTCCGAGGTTTATCCATGGCCTCATTCTGTCCATTGCAAAGGTCATTATATCCATCTGTTAACCGATTATAACCTTATAGAAACTTGCACATTATCTGAATTTCTATAGAGTTGCTATTTAGATTGGTCAAGTAACAGGCTCCATTATATAATCTGGCAGGTAACGAGGAAACCGGTGGTCATATATCCCAACAGCGGCGAGACCTATGATGGCAAGAGTAAACAGTGGGTGGTGAGTATCTTTCTTTCTTAGCACTTCAATTTTGTAACCGAGTGTTTTTTTTCGGTGTCTGTTATATTTTCCTAGTTGATCCTTAAAACGTTGAAGTATCATTCTACATTTGCAGAAATCAAGCGGAGTGGTGGATGAGGATTTTGTGTCCTACGTAAGCAAATGGCGCGAGGCCGGAGCATCTCTCTTTGGTGGGTGCTGCAGGACTACACCAAACACCATCCGAGGAATAGCAAAGGCTCTCTCCAACAACAAACCTTCAGTCCTTAAGTCCTAGAACTGAGGCGCAAGTAGCTACGAAGTAAAAGCGTAGAAGCAGCCCATAAAAAATGAATTTTGTAACTCCTTGAAAGAATTAAATTGATATTATTGCTTGCAAGCTAGTGAAGAAAGGTTTATGATCTCTGAAACATTTTGGTTTTTGACTATAACATTTTGTATGCATGTATTGTCTGCAACTATAGGCACATGCTTCAAGCTGCTAGTTTACAGTCTTTGAGGTTGCAAATGTTGCCCATAAATATGCTCGACTCCCTTCCCTAAGCATGCCCATGAGCCAGCCGTGCTGCTGCAAGTGCAGGGTCGGGGTCTGCTTCATGCACTCGAAAACTACTGGTTAAAGGTTGTTGGAGAGTTTATGTTCTATTCTGCAAGAGAAATGTCTTTGAATCTTGAAACTATAAATAATGATCAACTATGTCTCTCAGTGTTAAAAGGGCATGGAGAAAAGTTGAATGGGTTAGAGGCTGGGAAGTTGTGGATGGATTTTCAGAGATATTGTGTATTTCTTGCTGCAAGTAATGATCTCAAAGTAGTCCTGGACGGTAATTTTCTCCCCCCTGCCATCTCCATTCCATGTCTTGCAAGGAACTCTTCGATCAACCTAATGCAAAATGAACAGTCAGTTGAAGAGTGTTAAGTTGAAGTCAAGGAAAAGAAAAGAAGGCAAACAATACTGACATGCCACAAATAGCTTTCTGTGAAGCTGCCAGCTCTTGATCTGGGAAAGACTCCTCTAACCGGAAACTCAACCAAACATACAGCTCCAACACCTTCATTTGTAACATTGGATATTATTATTAGGAGCAAACAAAAAGCTGAAACCCAGATAAAACATTATACACATTCACCACTTAGATAAAAGCAAGTTTTTGACACTTCTTAACCAATTGAGAGAGAAAATAAAATCACAACATTCAGAAATTTCTAACCTTATGAATAGATTCAAGCTCCTTGAGGCCCATTGGTGTATTCGGAACCTTGAGCATTTCAGGTTCAAATATTTCTCTAAGTGGAACAATGCTTTTCTTTGCATACGTCGTGGCAAACTAGTTCATTACAATCAAATTATTTCTCTCATACATTACACAAGACAATGTAAAATACAAATTCCCACAATCATACCTGTACAAGACCCTGACAAGAAATTGGATCGACCACGTCCGCTGGACTGCACATCACTATAAGCAATGAACCTCAACCAAACTACTTTGCCAACTAAAACTATCATTATTATATATTATATTACCTACCTCATGCAGAAAAGGTATTTATCATGCAACGACAAGGGCAACTCATCGATTTCGGCTGCAATTTTCTGATGTCAAAAAGTAGAGTTAGCTCATTCCACACATGCAAACAGAGAAAACATCTAATCTAGTTTCCAACAAAAAAACAAAGCATGACAAGATGAAACTTACCAACATTTGGTCAATACCGGCCATAAAAAAGTTTGCTGACAACTTAGCATTCTCTATAAAATGCTCCTGCACAGGAAGTGAAACAAAGGTCAGATGAGATCTTTCCAGAAATATGTGGTATTATAATAGAATTATTAACCACCAACTTACAAATATCTGGTAGATACCACACATCGGGTTTGAACGCGAATATGTTAGCAAGAGATCAAAGGGGGGAAATAGCCCTGCACGCTGCAGTTACAAGTTAAACTGGTTATAATAAAACAATCAGCACTCAGCTCTATCATATTAAAACTGTAAGGAAAAGGAACCACCTCGAGGACGGGAGATGGGGATTTCAAGGCTGCGTGAATCAAAGGTATGTCAGATGCATGCAGACAAGTCACTTGTCCAACAGGGAACTTTGATCCATATCTACCAGCTCTCCCTACAAAGTACAAACACAATCAATCAACCACATATAGATATCCTAGATATGTTAAGATTGAGACAAGCATATTTCACAGTTCATCAGTAAGTATAATGAAGTACCTGCAATTTGTTTGATCTCAGATACAGTCAGATACCGCTTTTCTGTACCATCAAATTTTTGTAAACTAGTGAAGATTATCCTAGATATGTTAAGATTGAGACCCATTCCGATGGCATCACTAGCCACAAGTACATCAAACTCACTGCTTTCATCATTGAACATCATTGCCTACATTCATATCACTCAACAAATCCTTACTATTACAAGGAGTCCACAAAATAGAGAGTTGCACTGAATCATCACCCTCACCTGTCTATTGCGAGTCTCTGGTGGCAATGAACCATACACCACAGAACACCGATGCTTTGCTATCTCCTCTACATTTTTCTACAGATCAAATTATCAAGTTTGTTTATGACAGAAATAAAAATAACAGAGATCTCATGCTCAGTAGAAAGTGGGGAAATTTCCCATTTAACTCCTCTATGCTTAATGAGTTTCTACTATATAACAAATTGAATTTTATTGTTGAACAGCATGTTGAGTTCCACTCCCATGCTATCATATAATTAAAATACATCTGGGTTACAGCTCCCGTTGAAGGTAATTAAACTTATGAAGCTTGCAACAAGTTATCCTGGCTATTGGCCTAGTTCAGCAACAAACATGGTCTTGCAGAGATACAGAGCACTGCATGAGATATACAAAATCCATATAGTACAACTTCTAAAACCTTTGGTCAGGTATTAACAACAAAATACAAAAGGCAGCAACTTTTCTTTACAGTAAATGAGAAAATATTGACCAGTGGCTACATAACCTCTCTACATCATAAAATCAAGCAAAAGATAAATTCTGAGAAATGGATGATCCTTGAAATTGCACTATACAGGAAAAAGAAGAAAAGAAATGCCACAAAAGATAATGATAAGGGAGCAGCAAGAGAAACAATATTAAATAGTTACTGACCTTAAATGAGTATATTTTCTTACGTGAAAAGGATACAAGGCAATCACCCGTTCGTATGTCAGAGAAAGACTCAATAGGCTTCTCCGAGGGGACTAGTGGCAAAAGTCTTTGATAGTATTGAACCTAAAGTAGCCAAGAAATAGGCTTTACAATTTGGAGATCGGGGGGGACAAAGAAAGATAAAGGGAAAAAAAATTATATTAAGGTATGAAAAAAGAGAACATACATAACAAACCAAGCAATACAAATGTAATTAATAAATTATGAATTGAGTTCATCCATGGACAAATGAGCGACAAACCATTGGCACGACAAACTAATGAATATTCACCATTATGACATCATTCAATACCTCAACATGATCACCAGTGACTTTCAGTATTTCCTTTATCAGAGGAACAGCAGCAGGATCTCCACAAAGATGAAGCTCATCAGCAGAAATCCCCAATAGAGCTCGTGTAAATGAAAATCCCCTTGACTCACACCCCACCATCTGAGAATAACAATAATTTGAAGAATTTGAATCAAAATGGAGAGGCATTTGATAACAAAGATACAAAAATCAGCTTCATGGAAAGAAGTAAAAAAGGTCATGATCATGCATGATTCATAGAAGGAAATGGCATGGAATAGGATAGAGTGACTAAGTATGCAAATTGAAGAACACATGGAGTCTTGTTAAAAAAATTCAAGTAATTGATCCCAACTTGGTTTGGGTAATGACTTGTATACAAAACTCAGCTTACTTGCTTAAATTGGAGCAATCGCTGTATAAGCTCAAAGTAGCGCACTCCTACCGTTTTGACTCAGTGATCCAGTCTGGTTACCTATTATTCCCTAAGATACTATATCCGGGACGTGCTTGAGTGGTTATTTTCAAAATGTTGCTTTGTCAAAACTTTATAAGTCAACCCTAAGAAAAGACGGTCTCACCATATCAATAGGACAAGAGCTAAGAGGAAAGTGGTACTGGATTTCTGGAATTCAGAATGAGGCATTACACAGAACTCAAACTGATCAGTTGCTTGGAAATGATGCTTGATGATAGTGGAACAATGCACCACATGCAGAACTGAACTATATTCACTACTGTATGTAAGCTGAACAAAATAATTCCCACTTCTACTCCACACAACAACCAACAGACTATAGCATAATCGTTAAACATCATAAACAGAACCCAGGAAGCAGTTATTTAAAAACTAGGATTCAGTTCCCAAACCATAGCCAACTATTGATTAATTTAACTGGATCAAATCATTACTAAACTGAGGAAGTCTCTTCCTGCATGCTAACATTGGAAAAAATGTAATATCTGACATAAGATACTTTCAATTTCCGGTTCCAAAGTAAAGAAATTTCAGGTTTGCTGAGCAGGCAGTAGAAGAAACACCAACAAAGCTACATATTTCCTTTCATATCAACCATTCATGAAAGACAATGAATTCAAGAAGCCAGATAAATCAAGGCAGGCCCCCTTTGTCTGCACCTAGATGGCAACAACTTTTTTTTTATTGAAGCTACAAAGGAATTATAGCAACAACCAGAGAGAGAGAGAGAGACAAACTCAGACCACTGATTCGGGAGACAACCAACCGTCATCACTTTCCCTTGCCGGTTAGCCACTTTTATCATCTATATTTTTTTTAGTTTACTATGATTCGAGGTAATTCTAGAGAAAAATCTTCCACATACCTGAATTTCATCTATGACAGCACAATGGTAGTCAGAGGATATATCAGTCATCTCGACTGTTACAGCTTTGTGCTTTGCACCATCTATTTCCTTTCTTTCTTGCCCTGTAATTAAATCACAAGGAACTTTTGCATTGTTCATCCTTTTTGCTACCTCCCACGCAAGGAGCCTCAAAGGACCACAATATACACCTGCATATCAACAAAATTAACCAAGCTTATTTCTACTAATAGTTATCCTGCAATACTGTTTAACTGTGTAGATCAAATAAAATATGAAACCGCTAGGAAATCAAGAATTTCTAGTATACATACCGGAAGAACTTGACTCAAGTTGCTTCAGGGCATTGTGAGTTTTACCACTGTTTGTTGGACCCATATGCAGAATAACCCTGCGCTTTTTCCTTCTAGCAAGCGGGTACCATGTATGAGGAGAACTGGAATAGAATAAAAACTAGATCAAATTTATAATTATCCAATCAAGCAAAACCAAGAGGGTAGCCATTTAAGAAAGATGATCAGTGCAAAAAAAGTGAGAGAGAAACGAATATGCCAAAGAGCAAGTCACTAAACAGTTTCACTATACATGATTTCTAGTTCCCAACGGGAAGTGGACAAAAAAGGAGTTATATGATTTAAGAATAAGGCTATATGTTATGACCTTGCAATTCAAAATGACTGGGATGGTGAGGTTCACTGGTCTGACAATTCCTTTAAAACAAATAAGATATTGCACTTTGCCCCTGCAGCCTAGTATCTATGAACATTATGGAGCAAGTCAATATAAGTTATATTTACTATTTTGGACAAAAAAAGTATTGTTTGGGATTTAAACACTAGAAAGTACACCCAACCCAATCCACAGCAGATTACTGCATTTGTGATTCTCAACATCCAGCTGAAGCATCTAAAGCCAGCTCCAACAGTTGTATGCTAAAGTTCAATTAACAAGCCAAACCTACAGTAACTTTGTATCTGTATAGATCCTACTCCAGGTTCTTTACATCTTCCTCTAACTAGAAAATACTTGTAAAAAAATTCTAAACAATCTAAAGAACTAAAATTTCCATATTAAATTCTGGAATATCATCATCATGGAAAATAAAGAAACTCATAAAAGCAACTAACTAAGTAAAATACACTTTTTATGAATGTTTTGGAAAACGATAACTTGGTATTTATATATATAGATCCTTTAGTCCAAACATATTTTACAACAAACATAATAATGAGAAGCAACACATCGTACTAATGTAAAACTATTTCCAAAAGCACTGAGCCATATAATTCTTACGTCAGGTCCATACAATCCAACCCTGTTGTACGAACGAAACTGGTGTACTGTCTCCACATCCCATAGACACTAATTAAGGCTGCTAACTTCAAGTCCGAGTGTGCTCGAAAGGGATCAATATTATCTGCTAAACATTTATAAGGAGGGTGTGAGAAACATCAAAACATCACAAATAGTGACACACAGACAATAAAAAGACAGGCCGACAGATAATCATGTAACTGATTATACAAAGCTACCAACCCCTATAAATTTTCCTCTGCATAAAATAGTGTAGTCTATTTATCAATTTCAAATACTAGCATCTTATGGTTACATAGTATGAGCTAAATAGCAGTAATATTACAGAAGATCCAACATTACTGAAAATATGTACTTGTATCTGCAATAAATACATCTTAAGACCTATTATATTCATTATAACCACCCAACAGTCTTCGAATTGGCAAAACTATAAATACAAAATAACCTATTGGTACCAATACTATAGGTATAAAATCGAACAGACTCCAATTGTATGTAGTAAGCAGCATTAACACATGATATTCAAAATTCAATTCGATATCTTTTCCATTATTTTCCGAGTTCGTTTTCCATTTCAAACAGGGAGAACCCAGTACAAACAAAACAAACTCAAAATTCGGTTGTATCTCAATTTTCCCAGCAACCAAACACGAAATTAAGAGAAAAGGGTATAGAGTCCGGACCATGGAGAGTGCGGTAAATGCATAAAGGCGATACTTTCCGGCGGAGAAGCGAAGAGGCCATGATTGCTGAAACGGTAAGGTGGGGGAGGGTTCTGGATAATTGCTTGCTGCAGTGTAAGGTATGATGATTCAGAAGGAACGGACGGATGGCCTTAGAAGACAACGTATTACATGCGATGACAACCGAAGAATCGGAGGCTTTTGCTGCCGCAGGAAGTCCGGAAAGTCATGCTCGTCAAAGGATCTTCTCGCCGAGCACTCCAGGTTTATTCACAACCGAATGGATCTTCTAGCCCATCCTCGATCCGAATGGGTCAAAGCCCAACTTTATCTTTGGGCCAAACCCAAATCTACTAGATTTAGATTTGGGTGATGAAAATTACTTGTTCGACGACCAACCGGTCGATCCCAGATTGGTGATGTTGGATCTGGAAGATCACGTCGTCGTCAATCAAGGAAGAGATGCCGCTGGAAAGCTTCACTTCTGTGGCGGTGGGATTTGGTCTAGACCGTCGGGAAAGAATCTGGGACGCTTTCTTTAATCGCCGACGGAAAGGTGGTAGCTAACTTCGCTCTATGTTTTCACTAGATCAAAAACAGAGGATTGGTGTGCCGGAAAGACACCCCGACGACGACCCTGTAAACAGTACATACTTTGAAACATTAACCATGCAGACATTACACATGAACGACACAAATCCAAAACTTCGAGACTAACTGTAACTAGCTAGAAATAAAGGATAGATGTATTCTGGATGAGATGAACATAGATTTCAAAAGAACGAAATGGGAATATAAAATTATTTTAGAGTAACTTCTGAATATAGTCCTTCAACCTTCCATTTTACAGCAATGTGCAATTCATGCTTTATTTCTAGGATGAATATGTACTGTATGTAGGGAAACAAAATGGTCTTAGAATTAGAGAAAGCAATCACATAAAGGCAGATAATAGATTAGTAATTAATTCGTGACATAACATGACCAAATTTAGTTTCTAATTTGGATCTCAAGTTGACTTCTCTGCTATCGGTAGTTCGTACTTATCTCCACATTAATGATTATAACTAATAATATAGATAAATACAAGTGGTGATATTTATAGTGTTTATAATAATATTATCCTTTACCAGAAAAACAAACAATAATGAATAGAAAGTGGATTATATAACTCATTGTATAAACGTAATGCACCAGGCCTGGTACGGTTATGACTTAACTTTATATGTCATCACTTGTACATTTAAAAATATTAAAAACGATATTTACAATTTAACAAAAAATAATTATTATGCATGAAAGGTTATCTCAATTAATATGTTATACTATGAAAATGTCAAGACTAAAAATTGTATTGATTTCCTCTCCAAAAAAAAATTGTATTTTATCAAAAAAAAATCATATTGGTCGTTAACTCAAAACTAAATTTTTTTGGGGTCCTAAACCTTACCTCTTCAAGCAGCATCACAAAAGAGCGTGGGGGCATCCATCTCCTTCGACGTCCTCCATCAAGCACCACAGTCGGGGACGGAGGAGTGGGGGAGGAGCCGTGAGTGACGACGCAATAGAAAGACAACGGTATAGGAGAAGCGCGTTGCAGGGAAGGCGGGCCTGGCGGCGGAGCTCTGCAAAGGAAATCGTCAAAGATGCCAAAGAGAAAAGAAACCACCATATCTGCGTTTTTC
>JAYMSU010000489.1:0-13750 GCA_036897765.1 Erodium chrysanthum | reverse complement strand
TGGGTGGACTTTTCCGTAGCGGCTAGAGCCGCAGGACTTGGAGTTCTGGTCGCTGATGAAGGAGTCGTAGGTGGCTTGGCAGAAGTCGCCACACCGGAGAATGAGTTTGCGGAGGCTCAGGTCAAGTGGGTCGAGGAGCCCGGTCCAGTTGTTGCTCCCGAGAAGCTCCGGCCAGGTTGGCTCCGCCATTGAAGCTCTGCAAATAAAAACAGAGTAGCTGTTGAAGAACAGAGTGGAGTGGACTAGTAAGTGCGCTGTTGGTGGAGGGAGAGGATAGACTACTCTATATAATGGAGGGAGGAGGAGAGAAAGTACTAAAATGTCCTTGTACGTGTAAATTATATTGGGCCTATATCTTGTCACGAGTCCACTTATAATGGGCCTGGTGGTGATATGGGCTCGTCTTTCTGGAGAAAGAGAAAAATTGTCGGCCTTGAACCTCCTAAAACCCTGAATCTTCTTTTTCCGTCTTCTCTCTCACTCTCGCAAGCTCGTCTTTCTCAAAAATGGCAGCCACGAAGCTCCTCTTCAATCAAGCTCGTCGTCAATGTCTTTACAGAATCCAAACCCAGCCCCAGCTTCGTCCTCTTCAATTTCTATCCTCCTTATCCAAACCCTTCTCCTCATCCTCCGAACAATTCCCAAGCGAGCCAGTTGCTTATCCTCCCAAATCCCAACCCCATGAGGAGTCACAGCTCTCTTCCGGCCCTGATCCGACTCCGGGGAATCAGGATATCGCCTCCGATTCGCCGAGTGGTGAGGCCGAGATGGCGTGGACTAGGGAGGACGTACGGTACGTGAGGAACGTTCCGTCGATTACGCCGGTGGCCTATCCGATCCGCGTGGCGCCGCTTCCTGAATTAAAGGTTTCGAAGGAGGAGGAGGTCCCGGAGGCTGCGAAGGAGGAGGTGAGCGAGGAGGTCGCGAGAGAGGCGAAGAGGATTGAGCAGAGTAGTCAGGCGATTAACATGAGGCGGAGGGTTTTCAGAGTCCAGGAGGAGGAGGTGACGGCGCCGTTTCCGACCCTGCTTAAAGTGGAGAAGAAGCAGAAGCCTGCGCCTTTTGATTTGTCGGAAGCTATTAGGAACGTCAAGGTCAGTGTAAAAGCTTCTCTCTTATTGTGTACTAGCTCTTCAAAATGTGGCCAAATCAGATAGGTTCCAGCCGTTTATTTTCTTCGTGTAGTTTTAGCAAGTTCAAAAATCTGAAGCACTTGGGCTCGATTGATTGAGAAATGTGAAATGTGTCATCTGAATTTGAACTTGGAACAGTTTATTTTCTGTTCAAAACAGGATGTGTTTGATAAATGGATTTTTAAAGCCATCTCAACTAATGAGTTATTGAATGTTGTTATCTTTTGCATATCTATTCTCTTCTCTTGATGCTATCATATTTTCCGACTAAGAATCTAATCCCTCCTCTACATAATGGACCAAAATATCATTCTTCAACTGTTTGGCACACAAACTTGTTATCAGAAGGTCTTGCTTTCTTAAAGTTGGCATCTTCTGTTATTTGAAATAAGCAAAATAGGCCACAATCACTTAAGCTTTGTCAGATTCTCCTCTACCATGATCTACTTATTGTATTATTACTTACGGATTTTTAAGATTGATAATTAATTGTGTTATTTCTAGCTATTCAGGGTAATGCCAAGTCTAATTTTGACGAAACTGTTGAAGCACACGTAAGATTGGGTGTTGATCCAAAGCGAAGTGACCTGGTATATACTGATCCATCTAATTCTTCCATGTCATGTTGTTGTTTACTTTGGAAACCGAAGCAGAATGGTTCCATTATTATTGTGGCTCTACCATGCACAGCTTTTCAGTATTCCCTTCTGTAGATTCAATTGACACTTACTGCTATCTAAATCAAAGTGCAGATCGTTCGTGGTTCTGTACTTCTTCCACATAGTCTTGGAAAGGTAATACTTAAAACTTATGCTTGTAATGAATTGGAATTGCTGAAACTAATGCATTGGTTATCTTGAAACTTATGCTTGTACCTTGTCATTGTTCAGGTTGTGAGGGTGGCTTTCTTTGCTTCCGGGGAAGATGCCGAGGAAGCTAGAGCTGCCGGAGCTGAGGTTGTTGGTGGTGATGAACTCATCGAGGAAATTGTAAAAAGTATTTAACTGATCTCCCTCCCTTAAGTTTGAGGCCTACTATGTTCTGATATTTGGATATAGTGTATTTGAATTTCAGTTCTGCTTCTTGTGTTTCATCCTGAACTAACTCTGTTTTTTAAGCACAGTTGAATTTTATACCTATTTTCAATACATCCAAGTCATGATTCATCTTTTAAACATGAGATTGAATCTATGCAGGTGGTGGCAAGGTCAACTTTGACAAGTGTTACACAACTCCTCAGTTCATGCCTCGAATTGGAAAGGTATGTGAATCTAAGTGGTCATATCTGTTGAAGACTGTCCCGCATTAAAAGAATGTAGATTTAGTTATCACTTGATATTCTAGTGGACCCTCCACCTAATAGCTCAAGTTTTTGGGCTGGAGTATTTTTAACAATATAAATTGGGTCAATAGCCATAGTCATGTGTACTCAGATGCAATATTTTCTATTTTGCAGCTAGGAAGGATTCTTGGACCTCGTGGTTTGATGCCAACTGCTAAAGTGAGTCCATCATCTTTTCTATAATGAAATGCACACACATATATGGTTGATAATAACTCCCCTGCTGTTTGCATTACAGCAAGGTTTGGTTTCAAATAACATTGCCGGGGCAGTGAAAGAGGCGAAGAAAGGTGTTGTATCTTTCAGAATGGACAAATCATCAATTGTTCATGTAGGACTTGGGAAGGTAGTAATGTTGCCTTAATCCTCACCGTACCATGAATTTTTGTGGTGATCATGGCGACACTGGACTCACATGTTTATGACAATTGTCTGCAGGCTAGTTTGCCAGAAGAGGCTCTACGGGAGAACATTTGTGCATTTGTTAACTCTCTTTTGCTTGCAAAGCCTGTAGGCTTAAAGAAGAGTAAGTGGTCTCTGTTGCATATTTCTCTATCCCATGTTTCTGGATTTAATCAAATCCTTCCAAGTTCAATGCATTTTTAAGACTTTGCTTTCAAAGTAGGCATATTGTTCCTATATTTACTGTATCGTATCTGCTGCAAAAATGCCTCTGAATTTTTTTGTAATATTTCTCCCTTCTTTTTTGCAGCATCTAAATATGCAGGATACGTGAATTCATTCCACATATGCAGCACAGTGAGTTCATTAACCTTCATATTATTTTGGATTGGATCATTTACCTATTAATAAAGAACTATATATAGTAAGGGGTACGTGGCATTTTATAATTATTGACATTAGTGGTAATAACCTTTAAAATTCATCACTAAGGTCCTTGGACAACAGGTTGGAGAAATGCAGTTTCACATTCCATAGCAGCTTTGAAATTATTGCTTTCTAGAATCCACATCTATACAAGGGCATAATATGCAAGTGGTCTTCAGGATCATAGTTAGACTAGGAAAGCAAGTCTTTGACCACAAATTCGTGTCCAAAAGACTACTCATTGTGAATCTCCGCATGCAATTTCCTTCAAAACCTGTATATATCTAGTGTGATATCGCATATAGATTTGAGTATGCAAGTTTTTGAGGATCATATGACCAATTCATTTTCACCTAAGGTAATACTTCTTTTTCTTCAACAATCCTACTCATCTGATGATTCATTTGCAGATGGGCCCGGGATTCCCCGTTTCAATACAATCAATATCGAAAGCTGTAGACACCTTCACCAAAGCGACCGTCAAGTGATTTGATCTGCTGGCGATTGCAACACAGATGAGCTTTGAAGTTTAACCACAAGACTCCTTCACCTCTTAGTGTGGATTCAGGAAGTTAGGTCTCTGCTACTTCCAGATATGCAGTTAGCATTAGGTGTTTTCATTTACATATGGTGTGTTTTTGTGCCATGGAGATGTGGTATCTGATTTTCATTAACTTTCTACATATTCAGGATTGAGTTATTAACTATTTACCAAAATAGTACCAAAGTATTTTTATTCAATTTTCACCAATAATATTCTTCGTTCAGATTGCAGGTTGTATTTTGATCTATGTTAGTTGAACAATGCAAGTACTGTGGATATTTTATCTAAACACAAGTAATTATAATCACTTTTTTAATAAGAAAATCAAGAAAATTACTTTGATGCATCAATTAAATACCCGATTTCTCATTCAAAAAAACAAAATACCCGATAATTCACAGTATTGCATTATAGACGGAATGATATGATGTGTCTGTTTTTTTCTCAGTTGATAATTAATTATGTTATTGACTTTTATGTTCATTCGGACCCGTTCAAGGTACATAGTACAAACCGTATAAATTTGTTTTCATTTAGATGCTTTATGTTTTCTGATTTTCGATCTGCCCGAACATTATTAGAAACTTGCGTTTGGTCCAAATCATTCTTTGTCTTGTGTAATTGCATCTCAATAAAAAAAAAACAAAATACCCGATTATTCACAGTATTGCATTATAGACAGAATGATGTGTCTATTCTTTTCTTAGTCGATAATTAATTATGTTATTGACTTTTATGTTCATTCGGAACCGTCCAAGGTACATAGTGAACCCCAAGGTACACAGTACAAACCTTATAAATTTGTTTTCATTTAGGTGCTTTATGTTTTCTGATTTTCGATCTGTCCGAACATTATTAGAAACTTGCATTTGGCCCAAATCATTCTTTGTATTGCGTAATTGCATCTCAATAAATAGAAAAAAATTAATGTTTCAGAACTCTTTTTTTGTTCTAACCATTTTTAATATGAAGTATTTATATATTAGTCCTGAATGTAAAATTCTAATTTAATAATTTTTATTTAGATTACTTATCATTTCATCCATCCATTGGTTAAGAGCAACCACACCACATGGAATTGAAGGGAGAAAATGGCAGCTGGAATCGACATCTGACACTAAGGAACAAAGAAAGCTCTAACACAATGTGGTAGACAATATCAAAATAAATAAATAAATAAAACGGAAAACACCAATCACTGTGGGTTTTAACATTGCACTAGGTAGAAGTCAAACACCAAATGTTTTTCAGTCTCTTTTCGACATATCACTTCTCTTTTGTAAGTGTCATACACTTTCTCCTCTTTATTATATTATCCTTATAAATATAACGAAAGGTGAATAATTTATACGAAGTAACATAACAAATTAAATTTATATTTCAAACTTGGGATTAAACAAACCATTTTCTTAAAACAATCTATTTTTGTGAGAGTTTGGATTTGTGGTTTTATGAATTTCAATAATAAAATGTGTAGTTGGGGTGGAAAGAAGAGTAATCTAAAATAGAGACCCCTATATTGCAAAAGCCCCTCCAACAAAATCTAGTGGTAGTACACAGAATTTTATAGAAAACTATTCTCGGCGCCAGAAAACACTCTCTCACTATGCTCTCTCTGCACAGTCGCTGAGCTTTGAACTGGGAAAGTTTCGATTTTCAAGATCTCTCTCTCTCTATTTCCTACCATTTTTAGGGTTAGGGTTTTTCAACTTCTGGGTCTGTTCTTATGACTCTACAGACCTAAAATGGAAGCAGAGGATGAAGATTACAGGAGAAGAGACCACACTGTGCTTGTGGTCATTGTGGTGCTCGCTTCCATATCTATGGCTTCCCTGTTCGTCGCCTTCAGCTACTACTGCTACATACGGAACAAGGTCTCCAAGCGCATAAAGCACCTCAGAAGTGAGTCAAGTTCTTCACTTTCTGTTTGGCTCCTGAGAAATTGTGGGAAAGTTCATTTTTTTATTATGCCCTTTTCATTTCTTTGAACCAATACTATGAAATTAGTATGTTTAACCCGCTTTTGTTCCATTTTAGTTTACTTGGGCAAGTCACTGGTTCACAAATGTTGGACCCAGAAGTTGGAAATTCTTGATTTGGGCATTTAATATTTACCCATGATTTAGCTTCCTAGGAAATAAAACGTGTTGGGTCATAACTGAAATTTGGGGAAGATGGGTGTGCATGATGGAGTGGTGTTTGATGAATTACTGATTTTCTATGAAGGGATTGATCATGAGGAAAAGGATGGGTTTAATAATCTTCAAGTTGTAACTGAGAAAGGGCTTCAGGTGTTTAGCTACAAGCAGTTGCATTCTGCTACTGGAAGCTTCAGCAAGTCAAATGTGGTCGGGCATGGTGGGTTTGGGTTGGTGTATCGAGGAGTGCTTGCCGATGGGAAGAAGGTTGCAATTAAGGTTATGGATCAAGCTGGGAAGCAGGGGGAAGAAGAGTTTAAAATGGAGGTTCGATCTTAGTTTTTGTTCTCTGTTTGTAAAGATGAATACTTATGTTATCTCTGTAAATTGGGTGATTAATTTACTTGCTTAGTTACTTAAAGTTGTTTCCTGTTATAGGTGGAGTTGCTGGGTCGGCTGCGCTCCCCGTATTTGTTGGCTTTGATCGGGTATTGTTCTAATGATAATCATAAATTGCTAGTTTATGAGTTCATGGCAAATGGTGGCCTGCAGGAACATTTGTATCCCATCAGTGGTAAGGACTCTTTGGTGCCTTTATTTTTTTTCTACTAAAAAATTGCTAGTTGGTAGCATTTACTACAGCAAGGCATTAACAAAATACAGGTTAGAGATTTAATTCATCTGCAATTCATTTATATGCTAGTTTAGGTCATAATGTGTGGTCATGGATAGGATGGGCTCAAACTGGAAGTTATGAAGTTTGACCCTTTGAGAGTCTCATTTTTCTAGAATTTATTCAGATTTTCATGGTCAAGAAACTTCAAGACAGTAAGTCTAACTAATATTTCTCCCAATCCCTAACAAAATCAATTCTTTTAATTCCAATTTCCGGCAAGTCACTAGTCAAACCACAATCAATGCTTTGTGAATTATATGCTTCAACTTGTTTCTCAAAGCACATTTTTTTCCTGATAAGTTCCTACAGGTTCTTTCATTAAGCTATAACTATGGTCCACCAATAAATAAACTAAGTACGCTACCTCAGAAAAATAAAAATAAACTAAGTACGCTTATGACATTATCTTTTGGTAGCTCCATTCTGTAGCATTTAGTCTGAAACAACCTCGTGCCTTTTATTGTCGCTTAGTTTGAGTTTTTCTAGCTTAAAGTAAGTAATTACTATAGTTTCCTTAATGGTTTGAAGTTGGAATGTACTGATGAAGTTCAAATATGCAGGATCTAGTTCTGTCTCCTTGAAACTGGACTGGGAAACCCGATTGAGAATAGCCCTTGAAGCTGCCAAAGGTTTGGAGTATCTCCATGAGCACATCAGTCCTCCCGTGATTCACAGAGATTTCAAAAGCAGCAACATTCTCTTAGACAGACATTTCCATGCCAAAGTTTCTGATTTTGGATTGGCCAAGCTTGGATCCGACAAAGCTGGTGGGCACGTTTCTACTCGTGTGTTAGGCACCCAAGGATATGTTGCACCTGAGTATGATCCTCTGCACCCTTAAGTCTTAACTTAAATCATTTATAAGACACATACTTAACCCTATTATGACATGATTAACAATTCAGGTATGCATTAACTGGACATTTGACAACCAAATCAGATGTGTATAGTTACGGGGTTGTTCTTTTGGAGCTGCTCACCGGCAGAGTTCCTGTTGATATGAAGAGGGCTCCTGGAGAAGGTGTTCTTGTTTCTTGGGTGAGTCTCTCTATCCTCTTGGATCAAGACACAAGTCATGTTATGTACCGTTTATAAGACACATACTCTTTCTCACACATCATATTATGTGCCGTGTCTGTGAAAAAGGCTTTGCCACACTTGACTGATAGAGAAAAGGTTGTGCAAATCATGGATCCGGCTTTGGAAGGTCAATACTCCATGAAGGAGGTGATTCAGGTGGCTGCAATTGCTGCTATGTGTGTTCAGCCTGAGGCAGATTACAGGCCGTTGATGGCAGATGTTGTGCAATCTCTGGTTCCTTTGGTGAAAAATCACAAGACAACTTCAAAGGTTGGTGGCTGCTCTAGCTTCCATGCTCCCAAGTCTCCTATGACTCCAAAGTCAACCAGGGCAAGCACCTGAAACTACTTAGAACTCTATCTTCCTCGTTCTTCACCTGACTTAGACTGTGTGTACTATTATCGTTTAGGACTACTGTAGCATTAGTCATCTGTTTACATAAGATGCTTAGTAACTGATAAGTGGTACCTTAACTTATGTGTAGTTATCGAATTTGTGAACTGATCCATGATTTGAATTTTCGAAAGACCCATGTTCTGAAACATTGTTTTGTATATATTTGCTGTCTATAATCTAACTTTGAATTCTGCTATAGTCTCACTGGTTTGGCACTAGATAGAGCTTATGGGCTAAGCCATGGAAGCACAAGATCAGAGGATCTATGGTTCTCCATGAACTGCTGCCATAGCTGTACTATTCTGAATACTTTTTTTTCTCTGGTTCTTTTAACAAATTTAACTGTACTAATTTGACTTTTTTATTTATTAAATCAATCACAAGAAACATGTTTGTCTATGGAGCAATGCAAAAACATGATCACAAGGAACATGCTTTTCATCAGGCCAATTCATTCCTTAACCACTCCACAATCAAGTAATCATGTTAAAAATGCTAACACCAGCAACTTGTCATGTGTAACTGGTGTGTGAAAGGAGTGACATTAGTAAAAATAAAATCTTTTGGTCAAGAAACCATAAATAAATAGATAAAAAAAGGGAGAGAGACAATAAATGTACAGTCATATGAACACATTATAATTGCTAGCTAAGCACAAAAGGCCAGTTTCTCTTAACTCTTTTTGTTTTCCTTAATTGTTTAATGTAATTATGATGATAACAATACTGTTTTTCCTTAAAAAGGGGTGTTTTTATGCCTCATTGACTCAAAGGACTCATACCATCATGGCTGTGGACCCTTCAACTCTATAAAAATCACTGGTCAAGATCCCATTATTGGGTCCCATGTGATGATCACTGAAGAAGAAGATCCACAACAAGATACCATGCACCCTCAAGCAGTAGATAGCCCCATCACCCACTCCAGACAAAGGGTAGAGAAGGATTAGATTAGTAGATAGAGAGAAAAGAAGAAGAGAGTGGTACAAAAAAGAAAAAAAAAATTCAGAGAGAGGAGATAGAAAGGGAACAACAACAATCTAGAGAGAGAGGAGGAGGAGAGCTGTACTCCACATGGCTTCTTTGCCCTTGGGGCCTCACCATCAAGCACCACCAGCACAGCAACAGCAACAACAGTCACAGCCACAATCAGGAGACAATGACCCATTGAGGCTCGCTTCTCGCCTCTCTCAGATGGACTCCGATAAGGTAATTTCAGTTTCAGCTCATACCCACCAACCCATTTTTGCTCCTTTTGAGCTGTATGTGTCTCTATTGGAAACTGGGTGCTTAGATCCTCTCTGATCCAGCTTCAAGTCTTCGTTTCTGGTGTGATCTCGGTCTTCCTCCTGGCCCTTTTCTGCGTCGGAGATCTGGGTCAGCTCGCCGGAGGCGTTTCTGATTTTTTCTAGGGATATATTGCTTAAAAGTTCATTTTTTTGGGGACTTTGTACATACTACTCTCACTTTCCCCCTTTGCTTCGAAAGTATTTAGTGTCCCTTTTTAATTTTCAGAAAATTTGATGTTTTCTGAGGTGCTAGGTGTCTCGATCTTGAGGCTGGGCTTGCATGTATTGCTGGATTTACTGACTGTTTGGTTGCTGGGAAAATTTAGGAAAAAGGAAGGAAAAGGGTACCTTTATTCTCCTGGCGTGGGTTTGGTCTCTTAAAAAAAATCAAAACTTGAAATCTGCTTCTGTAATTAGTTAGATATTATTGTATTTAGCTCTCCTTATGTTAGATATTTTTTATTTTCTTTGTAAGTCCAGATTAATTTTACCACATAGTAAACTTTGTTTATTCTTATCAGTACCAAAGGCATTATCATACTATATATGCTATAATTTTATTCCAGTTTTGTCTGATTTGCTGATATTTTTACCATTTGAAATATCTTATGTGATTGGACAACAGATTGCATTCTAGTTTCTGCGAGTAATTTTCGATCACTTATTTTGTCAATGTTGCCCTCTAGTAAGGTGTACTGGTCTAATTTTCAATTTATTAGTTTGACTCCTTTTTTTGTTTAATGTTGCTTAGTAGTTTCTTGCAATTTTGGAATTTGTTACATTGATTTGTATTTGGATCTATCTCCATCATAATTTTGGTTAACTTTTTGAGGTGAATTGTTCTTTAGTATGGTACAGTTTGCTGGTTTGTTTCAGGTGGTTAATGTCCTTTGATTCTCTCTTGATAGTCCATTGTTTCAAATACAAACCTTATGTAACATGTGATATTTCCTTTAGGCTTTAGAATTATATGCATCTAAATTTGCTTTACCACATCCATATCTCTATAGAGATCTTCATGTTGTTCTCGACCTGTCATAATTAATTCATATGGTTGAATTCTTTTGATTTTTTGTTAATTTATATCACAGGAAATGCCTCCTGCTGTCATTGAAGGTAATGATGCAGTCACCGGTCACATTATTTCCACCACAATCGGTGGCAAGAATGGTGAACCCAAAAGGGTAAGAAATTAATATTTCTTAAATTCTTTTTTAGGAAATGGAAATTACTGTAATCTTTTGATTTAATGAACATTTTCTTGCAGACTATCAGTTACATGGCAGAGCGTGTTGTAGGCACTGGATCATTTGGAATTGTCTTTCAGGTTCAGAATTTTATAATCCACAGATACATTCACTATCTTTTTTAATGGTATGATTGAATCTCTAATGCCATTCTTTCTCAGGCAAAATGTTTGGAAACTGGAGAGACAGTTGCCATAAAGAAGGTCTTGCAGGACAGACGGTACAAGAACCGTGAGTTGCAGCTAATGCGCTTAATGGACCACCCAAATGTTGTGTGCCTGAAGCACTGTTTCTTCTCCACAACAAGCAGAGATGAGCTTTTTCTGAACTTGGTTATGGAGTATGTTCCTGAGACTATGTACCGTGTTCTAAAGCATTACAGTAGTGCAAACCAGAGGATGCCGCTCATATATGTGAAGCTTTACACATATCAAGTATGACCCAATTTCGTTTCCTTTTATATATGTTATTATTCTTTAGCTGGAAAAGAAAAAAAAATGGTAAATGAAAACAAAATGTATTTCAGATCTTTAGAGGCCTCGCATATATCCATGCTGTTCCTGGAGTCTGTCATAGAGACGTCAAACCTCAAAATCTATTGGTAATCTTCTTGTTTATTTTTTTATCAAATATATTAATTTTATTCCCTTCAGTGTTCCAAATGAACCGAAACTTACTTCATGTATGTTCCACAGGTGGACCCACTTACCCACCAAGTCAAGCTTTGTGACTTTGGAAGTGCAAAAGTTCTGGTAAGGGGAGAAGCAAATATATCATACATATGCTCCCGTTATTATCGTGCCCCGGAGCTTATTTTTGGAGCAACAGAATATACAACATCAATTGACATCTGGTCAGCTGGTTGTGTTCTTGCTGAGCTTCTTTTGGGTCAGGTTAGTGATTGGGATCGGACTTAAACTATTTCTTCTACTTCATCAATGTGTTAACTGAGATGTTTTTTTCTTACAGCCATTGTTTCCCGGAGAAAATGCTGTGGACCAACTTGTGGAGATCATTAAGGTGAGCCCTTGTTACCTTTGTTGGTGATACACTGGATTGGGTGATATTTGTATTGTGGAGTCATGTTTTAGATGCATTGTTGCAGGTTCTTGGCACTCCGACTCGAGAAGAAATTAGGTGCATGAATCCAAACTACACAGATTTTAGGTTTCCTCAGATTAAAGCTCATCCATGGCACAAGGTGTGCTACTCATTCTTTTTAGCTTTTTCATCTCATTGTCTGGTTCACTGTAACTTACTGATCTTCACTGGTTCAGGTTTTCCACAAGAGAATGCCTCCAGAAGCGATTGATCTTGCATCTAGACTTCTTCAATATTCACCAAGTCTTCGCTGCACTGCTGTGAGTTTTACTTCCCTCTTGTTGACAATTTTTAATTATTTGCAATCTAAAGATTCATTTTTTTTTTCAAATAGCTTGGCCTGTTCAATGATTTGCACTATACTACATATAACCCTAGTCTTGACCTTTTTTCCCACTTTGCAGCTAGAAGCGTGTACACATCCCTTCTTTGACGAGCTTCGTGAACCCAATGCACGTCTTCCAAATGGCCGCCCTCTGCCCCCACTTTTTAACTTCAAACAAGAAGTAAGTTGTAGATTGTAGATTGTGTTTATGTATTGCTTGTGAATGTACCAATTCCACATCATACATGAAGAAGCTTGACAAGGGCATTTGTGGAAATCATAGCATTAATTCATGGATCAACTAACATTGAATTCGTAATCTAAATGCAGTTAAATGGCGCTTCTCCTGAACTCATCAACAGGCTGATACCAGAGCACATCAGGCGGCAAAGTGGGCTAAACTTTGTCCATCAAGCCGGTACATAAACATATTGCAGAACGAGGGGAGACCCGAGACATGAAGCAAAGGCAGGGCCTCATTTGTGGGCCTAATTGGGGATTTTTTGTGCTCTGCGAAGATGTACACATGTACTACTGGCTAATCAGGTTAACCTGGAAACCAGTGAATCTATTTTTACTTTTCAAGGCTAAAAACATTACTGCTTTTTGTGTTTGTATATTGTTTCGCTAGTAAAGATCTCATCACATTTAGGAGTATAAAGTGTCGAGAAAGCCTAGCTAGGCAGGAGTTGCACAAGTTTTACCTAGGAGCTCGAGCGGGCTTCGGAAATTAGACCAGCATGCATTTCTATTTCAAACATGATGTTTTTTGATAACTTATGATATCAGTGCAAGTGTTAGGCTTGCAGTTATGACATTTCTTAGCTTGTATTGTATGTCTTCAAATTATTCAATTTGCCTGTCCCCTTTTGATTCATCAATTATGCTTCTTCACCTTACCCGTGTTTCAATTATATGAATGATACTCGAAGGTATTCATTTTGCTTGAATTCCATTCTCGAAAACCTGTTTTATTGCTTGAATATCAAAATTTTACAGTTTTGTTCTATGCCATCAGTATGTTAATGACATTTAAATTTCATCGAAAAACATATTGTACATAGTAGAGCTTAATTTGACAATTGAATCAATGTACTGAGTTTCATGGTTAACAGAATCCTAGGATCCTCCAGTAGAACATGAGTCCAGATCAGTTCCTTACGTTGATTTTGTCACCTCATGAATCGAATTTGCCTGTAACCTCATGAATCGCATTTGCCAAATACCCGACATTGTCTGATGTTAAGCCGGAGATACTGTACATTACATGAACATATGTTAGCAGAAATTGATGAATCAGAAACATATTCAAACCAATCCAGGGTTAGATATGTGACCTGAAGCGGGTCATATAGACATGAAACTCGTTCGCCAACCGATCAACTTGCTCTGACGTCAAGCCAATGTGTGGTATGGTACCTGTTTTGTTATGTGTTCCCAAGGCAATGTTGATCCCAGATTCTCAATGTTCTCCCTCAGAGCAGCTCGCATTTCGATGATCGGATCCGCCATGACCTGGATCACAATTCAACTCTTCCTTACTTCATAGACGGACAAAGAAAACCTCCTAGCTTGTTGCGGCGACCACATGCCGGACGCAGATGCCCAACCAGCCAGTTGCCGTCGAAGCCCATCCTGACCCGCACCTCACC
>JAYMSU010000488.1:0-13751 GCA_036897765.1 Erodium chrysanthum | reverse complement strand
ATGTACTCCTTCCATATACCAATTAAGTTACTAGCATCCAACTCAAGCAACACCTTAACCTTACTGTCGATCTTTCGTATCAACTATTTTGATATGAAACCAACCGATTAATCATGGATTTGGACCCAAATATCCATATGTTCGAACCTGGTGCTTTTGAGATTGGTAAACACATCTATTTTCTCCTACTGTAGTGGCACAGGTTAAAGGTCCACATGCTACCCTCTAATACCCTTCGCATATCTATTTCTGTGTAAAATTGAATCATGAATAGATTCAATATTTGAGGCTCTTGACCAATACTCATGTCGATGGTCTCCATAGTTTGACCAGAAAAAAAGCTTCATTGCTTTAAAATCAAATTGTTGATCCGTTGACAAGTACCCAAAACATACCAGACGACATGTGGTACATTACCAGGATTGATTCTACCCTTGCTCTAGGGATCACCACATCGTTATCCTCCTCCTCTTCACTCTATACTAAATGCAACCCAACACCTTTGAACACCCTCCATCTCCTCGAATACCCTTTTTCTTGGTACCAAGAGTTCATCCTCCAAGCCTCGTCGAAAACCCGACGAGGAACCCCCATTACAGTCATCCATGTTCTTCTCTGTCTTACTTGTATTCCTTTGATCGTGTCACAACACCCTACAAAAATCCAATCCCCAAGAAAACGATAGAGACAAGACCGCCATCTCCGGCACGATTTGTGTTTGTAAATGTTTTGTAAACACGATTGCTGATTTCTTGCTTAGGTAACTTAATATGTCACATAATGAGGTGTGAGTGTACATCGTCATCTCTGTGATAAGATATTTAACTATGAAACTAAACTTAATACAGTGATGCCCCCCTAGTTTGAATCAATAGATTATATCGTTAATAACATATTTTTTTAAATATACATCAGGTCTCTATCGTCAAGGTTAAACAAAAAATCTCAGGTGAACTTCAATGATAACAGTCCAAAAATCTATCCTCATCCTTTAAAAATCATTCATGAGACCTTGACCTTGTGATGGATAAAATACATGCTATAACTTACAAGTTACAAGCACGTAGCTGTAACGTTGACGATGCTTTCAAGGCATGTCAATGACATATCTTAATTATTGCAATATTTAATTACTTTTTCTCTCCACAGCAATATTAATGTTACGGCAGTTTGTTTGGGAACTTGTTCTCTATTTTACATATGCTAATAATAATACTTGACAAGATATATGTATAACGCTGATATGGACACACGTCATCATCCCAACTGTAAGATATAGTATTTTTATTTAATTGGTCAGTAATATAACGTGTTTTTTCTTAAAAAAATACATATTTTAATTTGTGGTAAGTTCGGTTCCTTCGCTTTCAGGTCTACCTGACTACCTATCGTCAGAACTAACTTTCACATCCGATTCGTTTCTCCACGTTTTCTCTCCAATTTTCTCGGGAAAATCCGTTCCCTCTGTTGTATTAGTTATGGAACGGAGCAGCGTAGAGAACGGAGTCTGCTCTTCTGAGTCGGTTAATGGTGGTCGCGATGTGTGGAGTTGCAAGGACTCCGATTCTTCCTCCGCCGATCATCTCGTTGTCATGGTCAACGGAATTCTCGGCAGGTATTAATCTAATTTAATTGCGCAATCTATGATTTTGATATTTTGGATTTGGTTCCGTTTAATTTGGACCAGAATTGCAACTTCCGTTGCTTTCGATTTTCTTTTGAAATTCGATTGAGTTCTTATTGTAGTGGTCATTATGTAATTAGAGTGCTTGATCTCCAATTCGTTAATCAATCATAAAAGTAAAATTTGCCTGGTAATAAATGTTTTTGGCATCAAAGAAATCAATAGCTATGTATTGAAGTTTGTCTGCTTCATTTTCCATTTCTTATAATTGTTTTGACATTCTGATACATTTGGTTTTGCAGTGCCACTGATTGGAAGTTTGCAGCTCAGCAGTTTGTTAGAATGCTTCCTGATAAAGTATTAGTTCATTGTAAGAAGCAATCCTTTTGTTGATATTCTTTTCTTTATGTTTATTAGTATGCAAGCTCAAGTATTTGCAATAGACCTCGAAATGTTGGTATTGCTTTTTAATTTTCATGAGATAACAATTCATTATAGTTTGTAATGACTAATCCACCCTTGCACGGTTAAGATGATCTTTACTACAACATTATGTAATTAATCTCATTTCTCACATTTTGCGGCTAGGAAAATGTTTACTAAACCTCACTCCTGTTGGTTGACGTCTTTAACAGGTAGTGAGCGCAATGTTTCCACGTTAACTCTAGATGGGGTTGATGTAATGGGTGAGCGTTTGGCAGAAGAGGTTGGTCTAATCGATTTTCTTTGCATTACAGAGCCACTTCATATTTTGACATTGACGATATCAAAATCTGTGTACATTTCCAGCAGGTTTTATGAAAATTTGACAATAGACATTTACTATACTTTTTCTTTCTTTCCAAATTAACATAATGTTGGACCTGCAGGTTCTTGAAGTGATTAAGAGAAATCCAAACATACATAAGATATCTTTTGTGGCTCATTCTGTTGGTGGGTTAGTTGCAAGATATGCAATTGGTAGACTGTATAGACCGCCAAAAAAGGAGATTGAAAATGTAGACGAGGCATTGGAAAATACATCTGAAGAGGATTCCATAGGTACAATTGGTGGTTTAGAGGGTGTGAACTTTATTACTGTTGCTACACCACATCTTGGTTCAAGGGGTCATAAACAGGTACTTGCCTTTCCATTTTCTTTATAGTGGCTTATGTTTTTCGACATATGATGTTCACTTCTTTAGTATCGGGTTAATTTGAGAAAAAATTTCCTTAAAATGTCTAAGATCATGAATAATATTGGTGTATTCATTCTACATGGTAGGATACCATGAAGTTACACGAATGATGGGGTCAAGTAACCTCTGATTTTGTGTGGTGAGGTAATTTGGAAATTTGTGGAAATTTAATTATCAGATGATGGTTTATGTGGTCAAGCTCTTAAGTTTCTAGAAAATATAAGAACCTAATTTAAGAAGTGTTGGGATCATTTCACAAGGTATTGTGATATGTATAACGGAACATTCTTAGTACAAATTTTGCTGTCTTGACATTGTGTTGGATGACATTGTTTTCTCTGGGATAAGAAGTTGGAAGGCCAGGGTGGGGGTCATGGGCTAAGTTCATGTTAACTATGAACTTAAAATCACAAAGGTGTGCTTTTTTTCCCTTGATGAGACACAACTTGAAGGAGGTTGATCTTCAATAGATAGATATGGTCTATTGGAGGCTACCTTTTGATCTTCATTTGATATTGTTATGACTTGAAACATGTTGGAGGGAAGATGTTATACAACTTTTATGGAATATCTAATCTCGTATTTGTGACATAGTGAAAGAAGAGTGACTCATGTAGACCAAGATGCCAATATATTTTCTCTCATCACATTGAAATAATGTGAATGCAGTGACCACTTGATGTACTAGTTGGGCTCTTCACCTCATAGCTTCAGCTTTTAGGTTGTAGTAAGTTTAACCGCTGGTTTGGTATTGGGCATGTGACATGTTTGTCTTTCTCTCCTTTCATATACTCTAGGTCCACGTACAAAACCTTTTGTGTTGTCCGGTCTGCATAGGAGGCGAGTCCTTAAGTGTCCCCTGTTGAAAGAATGTGAACTTAGTGAACCACTTGATATGCTAGTAGGGCCCTTCACCTATCAGCTTAAGCTTTTGGGCAGGAGCAAGTTTTAACATTTGGAAATAATGCTACCTACTCTAAGGCTCATAATCATCTTCAGCTTTCCTTAATTGCTACAATTCTTCCATTTTTCCGGAGAAGATTGTAAATTTGCTTTAGGATATGGGTTGCCAGCTGGATAGCATTTCATAATTGTCCATGTTCACAATTTGATAATAATAGGTAATGAGACCATATGTTTTTTTTTTTTTGGTCTCTCTTTGCAGGTACCATTCCTTTTCGGCTTAACTGCCATGGAGAAAGTTGCAAGTAGTGTAATTCATTTGATATTTAGGAGAACTGGCCGGCACCTATTTCTTACAGATGAAGATGAAGGAAAGCCACCTTTGCTTAGACGTATGATAGAGGATTATGGTGACTGTTCTTTCATGTATGATTCTTGTATCACTTCCTTAATGTAAATTACTTTAGTAATATGTACTTCTAGAGATGTCAAAAGTAGGTTCAACTTTGTGGTTTATAAAATGTACTGACTATTATGCAGGTCTGCTTTACGTGCCTTTAAACGCCGGGTGGTATATTCAAATGTGGGCTATGACCGTATCCTGTTTTGGCCATTTTAGTTGTATTAATGTATGCTTTAAAATGCTGGGATGAATCTTAGTTCTTTCTTTTCCTTAATGGAACACTTTTAAGATATTGTGGGTTGGAGAACATCATCAATTAGACGTGATAGTGAATTGCCCAAGGTACTAGCTTATGTTCTGATCTTGTAGATAAGAACCTCACATTGCATGTTGATGACTAAGACATGTATGTTTATTTATAGTGGGAGGATTCTCTAAATGAAAAGTATCCGCATGTTGTATATGAAGAACACTGCAAAGCCTATGACGCTGAAGAAGGCAATCCTATTTCAACAGAAGATAATGCCTCTGACAAGCTAGAAGGTATTCAAATTAATTTTAGATTGGATATAGACTTAGCTTCCAAGAGTCCATAGTTCATGCTACGCATGTTCAATAGCTTAATTGGACTTTTTATAGTTCCCCGCCCCAAGTTGGACTAGGTACTTTTGAATTGTGTTCACTCTCTATTAGAAATTAACAACATTATATGCATTGCCGTGCATTTGAAGTAGTTTTAAAATGTTGTTTTCAGAATTTTGTAAATCATGGAATTTCTCAAACTTCAATAGTTGGGGAGTTTGGGGGATGCAAAAACTCTGATTTCACACATGTCATTTTACAGGCATTTTATCTGTGGGTTCTCAGTCTTTTGGTCATTTGACTTTCTTGCAGAGGAACTTGTGATAGGCCTCTCTCGTGTTTCATGGGAAAAAGTAGACGTTAGTTTTCACAGCAGCAGACAGAGATTTGCTGCTCATAGTGTTATACAGGTACTCCATCTCTCTCTCTCTGTGGTCTTTTTGAGTATGCATTTTTGTGGCAACTTCATTTCTAATGAGGACAATCAACAATGTGAGTTTACAGGAGATTAATGTTAGCCTTTTCTAGTAACTTTAGTGTGTTCTTTTGGTACTGAATAAGGTCAAAGATGAAATTATGCATGGAGAAGGTGCGGATGTCATACAACACGTGATTGATCATTTTCTCACGTAGCAACTCGTAAAAGTATCTCCACTGTACATTGCCGGAAGTAAAGTGTTTGAGGTAAGCTATGGTAGTTAAAACAATAAGCAAATGCCTAATTTTTCTGGGTCTCATATCGGAGATTTGCTTTGTTTGCAGGTGAAAGAAAAACAATTCAACTCCCTTGGTGATGGCCAACTCCAAATCAGTTGTCACACATGAACTACTTGTTCATTATGTTGCAACATTGTATTATTTATCTATTTGCTTGGTGCCTGATTTCATTACATCTCTATAGTATATATATTCTATTTACTTCTGGTACCAAAGGTGATGGATATGAAATCTCAGAGGTGTTTGCCGATAGTATATCTGCTGTGAACTGATTCTGGTAAGTAGTTGAATCAGGGGATACAAAGTTGTTTTTTTATATTTGTTGTACAGAAATTGATTTATAAGTTGGAGTAGGTTCTTGGTTGTTAATAATAATATCAGGGTAATTAAATTACATGACTAGGATGATAAACATTGTCTTTGGTTTTTGATAGATTGACCCAAGTAGATCACGGATGCATTAAAAAGATACAATTTCGTCCCTGGAATTTAAAAAATACTTTTCTTTTTCAAAACGTTCCTCTAGTTCTCCGGGAACTTCTCTGCTCTGGTAATCTCACATCGCTGAGCATAGCAAAACAAAATTAAGGCATCTCAAGGTGTGACCAGGATGATTTGCAATCTCCCAGAACAAGTCTGACCGCAAACTCATTGTCGAAGCTTGATTCGAACTCATTGAGCATGTGCTCTTCGATATTGTGGCAACAATAGAACTCATGATTTTGGCTAAGATCCATCGATTCGTTGGCACTGGAGCGAGGTCCTCACTCGGAAATGACCTGAAGGTTCCAACTTCCAAACTCATGAGAACCAAATTCATCAACGACCGTGGAGAATTGCTATTAGAGCACTCATAGTAAGTGGATTGCCTATGTTGACTCCGGTCGAGCGACTAGAGAACACCACTGTGAGGCCTCGGTCGAATCTGGCAGCCAAGTCGACACAAGCGAGGTTGACCGGCCTTTTCAGTCGCTTCTCCAGTCTTATCCATGCACCATGCAACACGTCACATTTGCTGGGAACCAACCGTCAGAATTCGAATTTTAATAAAAAAATATATATAAACTATATTGTTATTTTCATAATTGATGAACAAATATTGACCAAATTTTCTCTCAAATCCTCCCCAAGTAAGTATAGGAACAACCAAACTCTTCGTTGTTCATCAACTTGCTCGACTCTAATCAGTGGCGGGGGTAGCATTTTTTGTGAGGGGGGGCAACACCCCCCACAGGCCCCCACCCACATAGCTCTTACTACATCCATCCCCGAGCATAAGCATATCAGATGGGACATGTAACTTGGGCAACCTATGTCTACTGACACAATTTAGATTGTGACCCAAATAGGGAAATGAGAACTTACTGCAACAATAGCAAGCTGCTGGGCGTTTAGACCAGCTCTTGGCAACCTGCACCAAAAAATAGCAAAAAAAAATGAAGGGTTGTCAAGAATTTCACTTGGGACATCCAAAAAGAATAAGAAATCAACCAAGTACCAAAACATATTTGGCCAAATGGTCATGTTTGAATACCTGACTTGGTGGCCAGGGTCCAAGTCACGCTGCACTATAAAAACTAAGGTTCCAAAAAAAAATCAACCAAGCAACTAACCCATATAAAGAGAGGAAAGAATCTTCTGTCAAAATCTCTTTCTCATAGAGATGCATGCATATATCATAACTGCGTTTGTAGACCTGAAAGCAACAAGAACACTTGATTAACATGGTGAAATTAAATCATTAATAGCAAATGAAAGAGAAGAAAGGATCTTTAAAACAAGCCGTGTCTAACTCATTAGTGTTATTTAGTGTGAATTAAGAAACCCATGACGAAGAATAAAACATAAATCCTAGCTCCATTAGAAAAAATCAATGCTACGGTTGTAAATTCAAAATAAATTTGAACCAGCACCTTGAAATATCAAGTGTAGTTGGATCTGAGAAAAAAAAATGCCCTAGCCCAAACCAATTATGCTACTGCTAATGTAGCTTAATATGTTATCCCGTAGCCAGACAAATTCGAAACATTCTACCTTAATTAAATAAGATAATAATTTATAACTATGATAGCGTCAAGCTCAATAAGTAAATCCGCCCGCACATGTATCATGCATGAACATGGAGACAAATCCACTTTGTTATGACTAATGAACATATGGGACAGAGACTATGCTACCAAAAAACATCTTCTATGGCAATATTGAAAAGTATATAATACTCTTTTAGTCAGACTGTTGAAACTACTAAGCAACAGAAATAGCTTATGTACTCTCCTACTTAAATCTCTAACTAATGTACTGACTGAAATGCAAATAAACAAGAAGAATAAAAAGGAATTGCGAAGAATTTTTACTGATTCATTGAAATTATACATCTAATAAAGGAGCATCAGCATTTCCAGACTCCTCGGGTAGTGAAGACAACTTGATTCTCATTAAATCATAGATATACAACAGATAATGCGTGTCTTCTCTTGCATATCTGTCATCAAAAGTAAACTCTGAGATAATGATGAAGGTTCGAGCACATCTTTTTAGCAGCTTGTGAATCTTTAACAGAGTAGACATTAGCAACTAGCACATTAGGAACAGCATATGAAACAAGGATCATGATAAATATATAAGCGCACTGAGTCAACAACAAATAACCATATAAAGGTAAGAATCATGAAATGCCATTAGTCATATTAACTAAAACAAACAACTTCCATTGTCAAAAGGAAAATAAATAAATAACCTAGTTTGAGAATTAATATGAAGCGTATTTAAAAGGTTAGGAAAGGGCTCTACAGAAAAAAGTGATAAGAGAGCAAATAACTGTCATTTATCTTATTTTTACACACCTACTTGTAGCTCCATTGACTGTCTAAGTTGCAACAGTTAAGTACTTGTGGTTGCAGTATTGTAATTGAATTTTTAGGCATTATATAGAGAGGAGAACAAGATGGGAGAACACATTCAGACTTCTCCATATTCTATCAAATAGTATCTATTGATAGATTCAATGGTAACTTCTCCATTCAAATAGTTAAAAATCAATATGTTACAATGATACGGTACTGTCCAGATTCTATTCATGAGGCAATACAAATATTAAGCTACAAGTATGTTAGTGTGAAAGGGTGAAGTAGGGCGGCAAGCAGAGGAAGAATCACGAGAAAAGTGGAAAAGGAAATAATAAGTTTAAGAGCATTTTTACCTGACCATCACACTAGGAAGAGGACGCAGTCTCCAGTCTGCATTCTGGTATCTGCAAAAAAAAAAAATCAACTGTCAGTGTCATTCTTACAACAACAAAAAAGGAAAGAAAAGACATACTGTTTATTAGCAGCAACTCCACAAAAATGAAGCAGAAGGTACTCCAAACTATTCCTCTCCAACTTCAATACCCTTGAGGCCTGAGGATCATTTCAAAATAAGAAACTTCAAATTCTGATGCATACCAGAACCAATAGTGCAATGACATTGGTGATACAATATTAAAAAGGGGGAAATTCCAGAATACTACCCTGAACTATACAACTTTATCATGTTACCAGGGTCTTACTTCATTTGTATCATGTCACCCCCCCTCAACTTTCATCTTGTATCACCGTTTAAAACAAAGTTAATTTAGACAGTGAAATGTCTAAAATGTCCATGTCTTATTTCATTAGTGTGTTTAGCTTGATTTCTTTTGTCATTCATCGACTAAGTGTGAATTTAGAGATGTAAAACCTAGATATTTGGGTGAATGATGTGAATATTCAAAAGACGCCTGTGTAGTTCGAACTTCAATGAAATAAGATAACAAGTTCTATTACACAAGTCTATATGTAGAAGGATTGATAGAAAAGGGTATTATTGTCACTTTCTAGAAATATGTAGTCACATGTTTGTCATGTGACCATTGTTTGGATGTTTTCCATCCATTTAAGTTAATTTTGATACAATATGAAAGTTTAGGGGGGTGACATGATACAAACGAAATAAGACCGTGGTAACATGATAAAGTTGCATAGTTCAGGGTAGTATTTTGGAATTTCCCCTTAAAAAAATTACGGAGCCAGCAAAGAGAATCTTATAGCCTGATAGCCATTCTTTTGATATGGATGATACATCACCGAGAATATTTAACATTAAAGATACAAAAAAGAAGAAGAGACAATGTCCTTTTCTTCAAAAGGGTAATTAAGTGTCAAGAGTTCTTAGGAATTGAAAGCCTGTATGCATAAAAAAAAAAAAGTAGAATTGAGATCTTGCTTCTTATGACCTAGCCCAGTTCAAGTGCCTTGAGAGCATATCCGTCTAAGTTACATATAGCAAACATCATCTACGTAGTAAATACTTCTAAGTACACAGGGCCAACATTGCAGATTCCTTTGCAACCATTATACTAATATGGAAACCAGAAACCAGTCAAATCACAAGATTACAAATAAAGTTGCAATGTTTAGATTATGAGATATTACCTGTCCAGTGTCAAACAAATTGCAAACATATATGCCAAAGTCCTGTTGAAGCCATATAATATCTCTATCTGCTCCATGCATGACCTAATTATGCACAAATGTGATCACGAGTAGACATGTGAGATGACCCATAATACCAAAGTGCAAAAAACAAACCTTTTTCTTGGTAGGATCTTTGAAAACCTCCCTCAAATATGGACCAACATGAGTTCGAAGCTTCAGCGTATCCACAACAAAATCCTCACTTCTAGTAGAAATTTGCATCAGGCAGGTCAATCCTTGAAAAGACCGATATTGATTATGTTCCAAATCAACCTGGAAAATCATAACAGATCAGAAGATGATGACAGAAAAACAAAGCACCCTAACTGTCAATTGTCATCTTAAACAGACCTACACAATTGAAACCATAAACCTAAAACACTTTTTACCATCTTGCTAGTATGGCCACTAGTCCAGTAAATCAGTCGTCTTTCATTTCCAAAGGCACCTTTGTTGGCCATGCTACATGTAGCATTTTAATTGCATGTAAAACATGTCAAATAGTACACCTCCCTAAATCCTTTGTCTTTATTTGCTTTCTTTCCAACTACCTTGTTCTATCCTATTTCAGTTATTTTTCCCTATCTCAAGATATTCTCTGCCATTTAGATATTATTAATTGCATTTCTTACTAAAACTAAAAGAAATAAGTCTTTTGACGAGGTACAACTCAAAATTCTCTTTAAGAACAGAGGACTTAATAGCAAAATAATGAAAATGAATCTACACCATCAAGGGACAGATAAATATACATATGGAACACCATGGGGGAAATACCAAAATTCAGACCATTTAGAATCCAAGCAACATGGGTAAAATATTGTTCAAGGAGCCAAGATCATTATGCTGATAAAATTTAATCATTATAGTCCATACTTACAGCAAATTCATTCACACTACGCAATTTAGCAGCCAACTCTTTTAAATCTTTGACCTCTTCAACATGTGTGAATGGAGTACACTCTAATGAGAGCGGTTTCATGGGCTCAACATTCCCAATATCTTTATCAACAAAATCTGAAACGGAGAGCTTTTCCTGTATGGAAGATAGCATAGTAAGAATAGAGTACAGACAGGCATGTTTTCCTTAAGTCCACAAGCGCAACAAGTAAACAGCATGAGAGATGCAATAACACAATTATAAGTTACAGGACTAAGAAATAATTCAAGCAAGGTGCATGAAAAGAGCTTAACCTTCAAGCATAGATGCATCTTAGAAATTCAGATCACATGTACTATCAAGCATAAAATCAAAATAGGCATATGAACAGCATAACAGGCTAACAGCTAAAGAAAATTTGATAGCATATAACCCATAAACTAGCAACATCAGCTTATCTAGTAGAAAAGGCTATGCTTCAATTACTCAATGAAAACCGTTGGTACGGAATAGAAGAAATGTAACCAATTCTCTTGACGCTGTAAGTTCTTAATTAGAGTGACAAGCTTTCTTAGGTTTGGAAATCCAGACTTCAAAAAGGCACTCAAGATACATAGTTACCCATGCGTAGTGTTGTGAACACAGTAACCGCTGGTCATAATAAATGAGAAGATGCTAATATTAATAACATAAGGTAAGCTGTAATTATTTCCATGTAGTTTGAACTGTCAGAATAGTGTTCACGAAAAGCGTCTGTTGTTGCTATTTAGTATTTTCTTAGCCTATAACTAAGACACCCTAATTAACTCGATCTGTTAGGCACTTAGGCCCAATTACTTCCTAATTTCATGTTGGTGTTGAAAATATAGAAAAAGAAAAAAAAAACAGGAAAAGAAGAGTGATACAGAGAGTTATGAGCAACAGTTTCATTTATTTCATAGATGCAATCGGTTGCCTCAATTAGAAACATTTACAATAAAATAAATAGGATATTAATCTATCACAATCTTCTCCAATAATTAGAAGATACAAACTTTCTTCCATCATTTTGAAATTTTTCAAGGTGTTTGGTGGTGACTTGATCTCTGAATTCACAGCAGATCAGAAGCTCCCGAAGCAACTAATTTAACCAAACCGTAACTAGTTACAAGGAGAAATTGACACGTATCACTTGTATCTACTACATCGTCATGGCTATTTTTCTACAAGTTGTTTGTATATTTCTTTTCTATTATACTGTCATCATCATGGTTACTGCATATTATAGAATAAAGGGTTGAGTCCATGTATGCTAGTTATTCCAAGGGTAACGAGTATGTAGTGCTTCAAACAATATAATAGAAGTCTTGAATAATTAAGAAGATAATCAAACATTTACAACCAAAAGAGAATTAGTAGGCTTTCTACTAGAATATCATTACAAGTTTTAAATGCTAGGTTTCCGTAACTCGATCTAGAGCAACAAAGCTTCACCAGACCCCCTAACTTTCAGGTCCCAAAAGGCACTGCTATATCGGGAACCTCGTTGGCTTAAAAACTTTTAGTTGGTTCGCAATAGAATCACTTCACATAGGGGTATAGCAAAAAAACTCTACAATTGTTTGTATCATTAAATTCACATGTATGAATAGATGGCTTAATCCACCATTTATGCCATCACAAAGGTTGCAGCACGAGATAAATAATCAATGAAGTAGTAACCACATCCCAAAGAACCAATCTTCTCACACCAAAAGCTCTCCCCTCATACTATAATCATTCAAAATTAGTCCACCTTTTATTTATGATAAAAAATTACAACACAGCAGCACCTGATTATTATTTTTTTACAAAGACAAAAATGCTAAGCAAAATAATGGGCAGATTCAATGGGCACTAACCAGTGGGTGAATGAACCTCTTCCCATCCTCACTTTTCTGTAACCCAACATGATTAAATGGCTTGTTCGAATTGTCCACCAAAATGTTAAACTCTTCCTGTGGCTTCCTTATCGTCGGAATATGGAAGGGAACCTTTGGCTTCGTCTTGGAGGCCGCCTTCACGGCCGACCAATCTCCGCCAGCCAAGCAAGAGCCACTCCCGGAGCCACTCGCCCCCTTGTTCTTTTTCTTCCCGGACACCAGCTCAAAAATATCGTCCGATTCAATGCTTCGTTTCCCATTCTTCTCTTCTTTCTTACTCATCTTCTCAAAATCGTCCGCCGAAGCGTGGAACCGCTCAAACAACCAGTCGTTCACGTTAACCAGACAATGGGCGTTCCTCGAGAAGGCAATTTCTCTGCTAACGGAGGAACTGATAGCACCGAGCATAGACTGTGATTCCTTGGAGATTTTCTGAACCGGGACCTAGAACTCGTCGAAATTGTAGAAAGCCCTTCTGGGAGGAGCTAGAGAGCTCGGAAATGGAGGAGAGAGAAGCGCCGGCGGTGAGGTTGAGGAGTGGTCGAGCGTTATTGGCCGGCGATGGACCAATGTTCATAGTTTCCTCTTCTTCTCCGGCTTAGTTGACGGAGGACGACGATTTCGAGAGAGGATTTCGGGTTAGGGTTTGAGGTCCCCCATGGAAGAAGAGGACGTGTTAGAACAATTTGTGCTGGTTTTAGTTTAGATTGGGGATTAAGAATAAGATGGTGCCTGCCCGCATTTGACGGCTTGGTGGGGCCTGTGCTTGCCTTCGTGGCTTCTTTTGTCCTGTGACGTGCGTGTCCAAAAGGCAAAAGAACGTGACCTATTGACACGTGGATTCTGTTCGGTTAATGGCTATTGGTTGATCTTTCCAAATGGGTAATTAAGAAGAACGTGCTGATAGCTACAACAACAAGTACAAGCTTGTGGCCCGTGAAGATTTGCAAACTAAGACTAGCTAATTTTCACAAAGCTTTGTTGAATCAACGAAGAGAGCGCTAGAAATCAGTGCAGCATGTATCCGAAATATAGCCAATATCAGCGAGAGCTCGTTAGGTAATAGCTAG
>JAYMSU010000487.1:0-13761 GCA_036897765.1 Erodium chrysanthum | reverse complement strand
GTCTCTGCGCCATTATTAACAAGTCGCCGAGACCCAACAGACCAGACAAGTTGTGCTGTTCCTATTTGCTCTATGACTTGTTTATGTCGTTTTTATTACACGACAAAACAGAGCCACAGACCACAGACCACGCACACGCTTCGCATTCTTATCAAACCCTTTCTTTTGTTTCCTTTCTCGTAACCTTGTTTGTTTCCACGATTTTGACTATATTGTATCGTGTTGTTACTCCCCGTCCCCGTGCTTTGATTGGACTGCACGACACCCTCCCACGCTCTCACGCACGTGATCTACTCTCTCTCACGTTTCTTCACATCTTGTGCTTCTACTTCGTTTGGAGTGAATGGTTTTCCATTTTTTTTTGTCTTTTTCCTACTCATTTTAAACAAGTGTTTTCAAATATGGATTTTATTCATTTTTTGTGTGGACAACGAGTTAGATCGAGTTTAAAACAGTCGTGTATTGATTTATTCCACAGGGAATTGTTTGGTATAGGATTAGAATTAATCTATATATATAGTCTCTTATTATTTCAATGTGGATTTATATACACTAATTCTTCCACTCACGTGTAGGACTGAACTTCTACATGTGAATCAATGATTGTGCATCTACATATAACCTGAAGACCACAGAACGAGCCGTGGGTCGAGTCGGATTCTGATACCAAGGAAATTGTATTTAAAATAGTCCAATTATACACAAGTCGGATTTATACAACTAAGAGGTTAACCTTGTTACTTGGATATAACCTTCAACCGTTCATTTATTTCTCTTATACTCAATCGATGTATTTGAGTCGATTTAGAGTTTATCGAATTTTGAAAGATTAAATTTAAACTAGACTCTTTTACTAAGTAAGCACTGGTTATAATGATTCAAATTAGATTCAAACTCAATTTGATTATAGCAAAAGAATTCAAACTATTTTATAAAGACATAATTTTTTTTATTTTTTGGACAAGATGAAGACTTTATTTATTCATAAATAAGTGAATAAACAGGAAAGAGGATCGCAAGATTCTACAAGGTACAAGATGAAATAATAATATAGAAACTAGCAAAAATGAAATTTAGTAGATCATTGAGCTACTAGGATGTTTTTGAACACACAAGATCCGGTATGAGTGGAAACACAGTAACAGCTCCCACCTTATTGAAAACATAATTAAAACTCGTAATTGTGATGGGATACTTCCTGAGCTGCCCCCAATATTGAAATCATCTTATCAAATCTCAACCGTTCATCTCCCACGTCAAACCCACCAACCCAATCAGACCGCGCCACGTAACAGGATGCCCATACATCCGATCTCACATCGGGTCGACACGTGGGCCCTCCCTGTCCTCCCCGCTGTAGACCGGAATAATTTCGTGTATTTATAAACAGGTCCCCTTAACGGTTTCTTTCACACGGTCTCTCATTTCTTTAACCAATTTCGGCTCTCTGTTAAATAACGGCCGTCAAGTCTCTTTCGCTCTCTCTATCTATATAAATGTCCCAGCTCGCTCCTCTTCTCCTTCTTCCTCACTCCCTCTCTGTCTGAAAATTTCCCTCCGCCTTTCTATTTTTAGAAGCTCCGGACACTCCACCTACGAATCCCACTTTCCTCTTCCGTACACATTTTCGGATTCCCGCCGGAATCATCGCCGGCGACATTTTTGCAGCGGAAAATCAGGGATTTTTTTAAAATTATATATTGCTTTTGATTCGATTCCGTTTGAAGTTGAAGAAGAAGCGGTCACTGCCTCAGTGGATTGAGTCAAAGCGTTTCAAGTCTTGTCAGGTAATATTCAATTTTCCCGCAACTTTCTCAGTTACCAAACATAGGAATTTCCCATATTTTTGAATTTAATTCCTCTGTTTTCATTCATATTTCACTCTCAAACCCATTTTGGCTTCTGGGTGTGTGTTTCTGTGAATGGGTATTTTGGGGTAGAAGAATGAGAATTAAGTTTTGTGAAACGAAGACCGAAAAGGAAAGTGGAGGAAGAGATTAGATTAAGGTTGTTAATTTAGTGAAGAAGAAGGGACAGGACAGAGCAAAGCAGAGGTTTAAGGGTAAGTCGTTTTCGGACAATAATGATGGTGTTTATGTTTTGGGGTTGCAATGTCTGGTTGTCTATTGATGAAGCGCTTTCACCTCTGGGCAGCCCAACATTCAATTCTCCGACCAACCCATTGGTCACAAAACCCAAAGGAAAAGAAACGAATCTATTACTTCTCTCTGCTTTTGGGTTTCTTGAACAACGAAGCTTGATGTGATTCAGACAAAAGAAAAAGGAACAACAACAATAAACCCATTACTTATTGTTGTTTTTATTGATTTGGGTTTGTGATTTCTTTGGTTGGCGTTGTCAGGAACCTGGGCTTACACAAATCTTTGATGAATCTTTCTTTTACTGTAAAGCAAAAACAAGCACCAAACCCAGCTCGATAACACTCTCTACTCTGCAGCTTTAAAGCTTTGATATCTATGCCAAACTTGGCCCCATCTTAAATTTTTTTTATTTTTTATTTTCTACTACTTTTTTTCAATTATTGTTTTTGTAACTCTCTTATTTCTTGTTTTTTGTCTCCTTCTCTGATCCCAAGCGTGCTCTTTTCCTTTTTCTTTTGTCCACCAACCATCTCCATCCCCAAATCCAGACCCACTCTCGAATTTTCCTATGTTTTCTGGGTAACCAAACAAGGAATCGAGAAGAGTGTTTGTGTGTTATCAATTTCACTTTGCAAATGTGACCCACAAAAGGGCACATGACGATCATGACCATGATCATGTGTTGTGTCCACCTGAAACCCCACAGCCACAACATTTGCAGAATGTTGCAGAATGTCCTAATCCGATGATGATCGAGATGTTCTTGTTCATGTTCTTATGTCCAACCATGGACATTGTGATTGTGTGATACTGTTTCTTTGTAATGATAAGTATTAAAAAAAGAACTTTTTTTTTTCAATTGTGAGACGTACACAGTTGTTTCTCACTTTCTTAGAAACAGAACGATCCGTACGCTCTGTTTCGGCTCTGCAGCGGCTTTAAACTATGCTAGATTCAGACACAGAGAGAGAGAGATCAATTGCTTTAGCTTTAATTCGATTTTACTAATAATATTAATTAATGATTTGGTCTGTTTACTGTTGCAGAGTAAAGTTACAGAGGAAGTAACAAAGATGTTGACGTGCATATCGTGCTCGAAGCAGAGGATGGAGGACGGGGAGGAGGACGGCGGAGGAACGGCGGCGCGTGGGAGTGGCACGCCCAGTACTAAAGAGTCCGTCAAAAGCCTGACCTCGCAGGTTCATTATTTATCCCAATCCTACTCCTGCGCCTATTTTTTGTCTTCATTTTAATTTTATTTTTCTGAAACTAACAAAATCGTATAAAGTGGGGACCACCCGTGTTCTTTGGTTTTTATTTATTTATTTATTTATTTTTCTTTGGTCATCTGCTGAGAATTAGAATATTTAAAATAAGTTTCTATTAATAGATGGCAAGAATTAAGGAAAAATTAGCTTTTGAATTTATCCGTTATGTTTGTATCGTTTAAAATTTTGATTTGTGAGAGAATATTATTAATGTTTTTAAATGACGAAATATAAGTGGTTTATGAATTGTATACATGTACTTAATTAATGCATTTATTTCAAAAGGGGAGTGAGTGAACTGTGAAACAGTGTCGTTTGGCAACTGTTTCTGTGCGGTGTAGTGTAGGGTTAGTTCCGTGCAGCCTACAGTAGGATTCGCCTGCGCGGGTGTTTTGTGATGTCATTCAATCTCATGATATGCGGGATGGTTGACTTGACTGGTTTAAGCATCACGTGATGCAAGTACGTGAGGTAAATAAATGATTTGGCATGACACATTAACACTATAGCACTGTAATCTATAAAATGCTATAACAAATTTGTTATAAAAATATATGCTATAAGAGTCCAAATGATTTTTAGATATAATATAAAATCAGAGTCATATTTTAATTGTTTTGAACCCTTTTTTCCTTTCAAATTTAGTATTTTATTTATATTTGCTTCAAGTTAGGTATTTAAAGTATCCAAATTATGATTATTTTGATGATTAAAAGATTAATGGAAATGAAAACCAAATTCAAGGTTGAATGGCATAGGGATCTGAACCTAGTCAAGCTTCCCCTTTCACTTTAGTAAAGATAGCCCAAAAGAAAAAGAGCTTGATTCAATCCTCTGCTTAAAATGCAACATTGTTTTGTGTAAAACAGATTTATGCATGTAAATTAAAGTCATAGGTTTTGATTGCCAATTCTACAAAATTCTTTGTACCCCAAAGATTTACATAATTACTCAATTAATTCATATTTTACTTGTTTAGTTTTTTTGAAAGTACTTGTTTAGTTTTTAAAGATTCTTGTTGTCCAATTAGTATATTTTTGCTGATGTCATTGATTCTTGCCCCCTATGGCCCTATCACTCTAGCAAACTCCAAGTTAGATTTTGGAGAATCTGTGAACATATATATTTTTTCCAGGATTTGTGGGCTTATGTACTAATCCCAACATGTTTTGTCTAAATCTTCCTTGAAGTGAATGTAATCATCAGATAATGAGGGTATATTAATAGATTAATCTTAATTAATATTAGTATGATGGTGGAAGTGGATGGGATGGGATAGAAATAGAAAAGTGAATTAGTCAAAAATCTTCATGGGATATGCAATATATAGGTAGGAGTGCAGAAACATAGAAGTGACAATATATTCCAAAATAGAGCTCCATTGTTGAGAAGAGACAAGCCATTCTGGGACATGAGTCCTTAATGTCCTGTGTTTGTGACCCACCAGTTGAATTTCTGTCTGCTTCACTTCCATTTTCAAAAGCACTATTGCTATGAAATAGTCCAATAACAGTACTAACTTGTCAATGAAATTGAGTTAGCAATAGACTCATTTCAGATCCACACTGCTACTGAAGCTAGTTGTTGCTTTATTTTAGGGGTTTCTTAAAACTATCTAAATGAATTGTCCACCAACTTGTAAAAAATATGAACTTTAAACTACCCTTTGTTTGAAACACTTCGCACTTGCTGAAAATTCCGTTAAAATGGATGGAAATCCAGTTGTGTACAAAGAAAGTTTAAAACTCATATTTTTGTTCAATTAGTAGTTTTCCGTTCGTGGGCAATTCATAAAGGTAGTTGTAAGGAATTCCCGCTTGATTTTAATATGAAAACTGTTGTGCAAGAACTTGTAGTGCCCTACTGTATTATCTATATGAACTCGATTAGAACATTATGTGCAGATAAAAGATATGGCATTGAAGTTCTCGGGAGCTTACAAGCAATGCAAGCCTTGTGTGGGCTCAAGCAGCTTCAAGAAAGGGCAGAGACCTTACCCAGACTTTGATGCCATTTCAGAAGGAATCCCATATCCTTACATGGGAGGTAGCTCAAGCTCAACCCCAGCATGGGACTTCTCGAGCTCCCACCAGCCAATGCACAGGTCTGAGTCAAGGTTCAGTGCAGTTTCAGGTGGTGACAGGACACCTGGAGGAGTCTCAACTTGTGATGTAGTGCTTGAGGACGAGGATGGGGACGAGCCTAAGGAGTGGATGGCCCAGGTGGAGCCTGGTGTTCACATCACTTTTGTGTCTCTACCCAATGGAGGGAATGACCTGAAACGAATTCGATTCAGGTATGAACTACCTTGTCCATGAACCTTAGAAACTTGGTGTTTTTGTTGTTGGAACCAAAACAATCTGACTTAATCTGTGGATTTTGAATTGTGAAGTCGAGAGATGTTTAATAAATGGCAAGCACAGAGATGGTGGGGGGAGAATTATGATAGGATCATGGAGCTCTACAATGTGCAAAGATTCAACAGACAGGCTCTCAACACTCCATCAAGGTCGGAAGATGGGGTAAGTCCTTATCCACTACATTACTTATATATTTACTTTTTAAGGGTTAATTGCATTTAGTTATGTTGTACTATACGTCTTTTGCACATAACTACCCTCAACCGGAAACTTCTATAACCTGCTAGAAAATGATGAAAATCCCCCCAAATACCATTTTTCGTATTGTTGGTGGTTATCAAGTCATTTTTAGATTATTATCGAGGGATTTTTTGTCATTTTCTGACAAACAAGAGCTATTTGCCATTTTTTGAAAGTTTAGATAGCTGGATAGCTGTGTGCAATTGGCTAAACAGAGGCTATAGGCTTAGGCTTTACTAGGTAGGATTTCTTGGTAACTGACATAAACTTCAAATTACAGAGGGACTCATCTTATTCAAGAATGGGATCAGCAACAGAGAGCCCAATGGCACCATCCATGAATGCCAACTGGACGCCAAGAGATCACTACAAGCCATCAGGAAGCAAAGGGTATTTCCCACCGGACCATTCTGATGGAGGAGGCTTCCACAATGCAGGGTCGAGCGCCTATGGGGGAGGTCCCCCGAGAGGGGAGTCATCTTCCATGAAAGCTTCAAGAACAACAACTTCGTCCAGAGATGAGCCCTCAGCCTCCATCAGCAATGCAAGTGATATGGAGTCAGAATGGGTTGAGCAAGATGGGGATGGAGTGTACATAACTATAAGACAACTAGCTGATGGCAGCAGGGAGCTCAGGAGAGTCAGATTCAGGTAATTACCAAATTCATGCATTTTAGGCTCTTATATCAGGTATATGCAATCGCTAATGGTCTGATTCTGAACTCTTAAAACAGTCGGGAAAAGTTCGGGTTGATGAATGCAAAGCAGTGGTGGGAAGAGAATAGAGAGAGAATACAAGCTCAGTACCTCTAAATCCAAGGACCAAGAAGCTATGATCCAGCCACAAATACAGTACTGCTATGGCACCTCCTAATATACCACAGATATTTTTTTTCCGCCTCTTTTGGTGATGGATGGAAAGAGAGCTAAATGGCCTGCCCTAACAATGGATTTTTGGCTTTGCTCTTGTCATTGGATTACTACTACTATAGTATAATGTATTAATGGGTCCCATCCTTTCTCTTCCGAGAATTTTGATCTTTTGGGATCCACCGGTTATCAATATAATTTGACTTGTATCCTCGTCACTGCCACTGACAATCAATTTTCCTTAACACTTCACCTGTGTACAGACTTTCTGCCACATTTAAGATCACTGACTGCAACTATTCAATCATATAGTCCACAAACATCAGTTAATTTGAAATTATCACCTCTGAGACTGGGACATGTAATAATGGAGCAATAAAATAATTCAACCACATAGTACACAAACATCAATTAATTAGAAATTATCAACTCTGGAACTAGGACATGTAATAATGGAGCAATAAAACATATCACCTTAAATATTACATTGGAATCAACTTGAAATGTCATAACACAACTGGTGGAATAAACACACAAGACATGTTTAGCTTCATAAAGCACAATTCAGTTTGGATTATTTAGTAGGAGCGTAAACCATTAATACATAATTATTTATATAGACAAGGTAGCCCAGGAAAGAAGTCAGTTGAGTGTTCTTGAAGAGCAGCCTTTGTCGTCATCCTGCAACTTTTCGAGAATAAATCCTGCCGGGATGAATCTCTTGAGGCCGCCTGAGGAACATGTCACCAGGTTCGCCACGCCACCCCCCAGCCTTCATAGGAGGAGGCATGGGCTGGGGCTGAGCAACAGACTGCCTGTTTGAAGGTCCCATTGTCATATTTGCCAACTTCTCACTTGTCTCATAAACTCCTCTTGTACTCATCCTTTCCTTGTACATGGATGCTGTTGTATCACCCAATACATGTCAAGTCAATTAACTAAGGTACTTCACAAAACAAACACATGTTGCCAGAAAGAAAGCAAGGGAACTTACTGTTGCTATTTCCTATAGGCGGTCGATACTTCTGTTGTTTAGCGGAGCTCTTCAAGAAATTATCGTTCTTATTTGCATCCTTGAAGCATCAAGGAAAGAGAGGTCAGTGTTATGTGTAAAGGTAGGAATAACATAGCTAACCAGCAACATTGGCATAAATAGCCCTTTGTTATATGGCACAAAGGCAGAAAATATAGGACGGAAATGGTATAAATAGAACAATAATAACACGCCACAATATATAGAATCACAAATCTCACCTGATTCACCACTTCAGGCTTCTGTTGCACACCCGAGTCCAATGTGTAGGACCTAGGTAAAGCAAAATTGCTAGTAAGCTTGTTGTTAGGGAAGGCCCCAGAATACCTCCTGATATTTTGCTGCTCCAAAGCTCCTCTTCCAACTGTAGCCATTCAAACGCATAAGAAGCATGCATGGATAAATTGTTTATTTGAAGGAGACATGAAAACAAAATTATGAAACGTGTGCGTGTGTGTGTGCGTGAGAGAGAGAGAGAGAGAGAGAGAGAGACAAACCAGCAGGAGAGGTTTTAGCAACAGAGTTTGGAGCTCTAGCTACTGAAGCCTTGGAGCGTAGAGATGGTGGAACATAAAAGCAACCCTGCCACCAAGAAGGCCCGTGACAGATAAGCATACAAATCTTTATATAAGAGAAACCCAAACTCCGGAAGGGAAAAAATAATCAAAGAAAACCCCCAACAGATCTTAAAATCACCTGGAAGAAAGGATGTCGAAGAGCCTCTGCAGCAGTTGGCCTCTTGCATGGGTCCCAGGAACACAGTGACTGAGTTTTACAAAGAAAAATCAATGAAAAAAGTACAAAGATCAGCAAATTAGAAATATGAAGTACATTAAAATCGTAAACTAATTACATAATGAAATGGAATTTTTAATTTATCCTACTTACAGCAATAAGGTCGATTGCATGCTCACTTGCTGATGGTATCAGTAAGGAAAGATCCACACCAGGAAACTGCATTTATCAAACTAAGCAAATTAGAGGGTGTTCGGATTAGCTTCTTAAAAGTACATTGCAATATCAGAGATTTTAATCCACTTCTAATATATATAAAAAAAATATGGAGTTTAGTGGTCTAAATAAAGTTACTGAAAATCATATAAAATCAAAATAAGCAAATGAACTGTTTTGGTGAATAGAATACTGATAATTAGTTTTAAATATCAAGATGACAAAAAAATACATGGTTCGTGTAGCTATTAAGGAGACTCACTAGAGCCCTAACTCTACTTGGGGTACTACTCTTAACACTAGAGCATTAATTCTCGGCGAGGACCTCGCATAAGTTAGATGTATGACAACCAGCAAGTGGCTGAATACTAACCAATTATATATCTAACATCAACCATATTAGTTCTAAACAAAACATAAATGGTGACCTGCCTATTCAATTATCAATCTTTAGGAAATCCTCATAGAGCACTCTCAATTCGACTATGAGCTCCTATGTCATTCCTCAAACACGTCAAGAATGCTCATATGCACAGAAAATACAAAAATGAAACTGACCTGTGGGAATTGGTAGTTAATTGTGCTTGCAAGAACCATTCCCTCAGCCCAAGATTCTTTAGTTGGACTACCTATTACACTGCATATTTTGTAGATCTCATCTGCTTCACTGCAGGCATAATTAGAAATTAAGGCTACTTCACCAAACTTCAAATCAAGAAAGAAAAGAAAAAACTCAACCTATCAATTACACACATCCAGTGAATATATAACAGAGTTATCTGATGTACAAGGGAAGATGTTTTACCTAATACCGGGAAACAGAGGACGGAGGGTGAATAGCTCAGCCATGATTGCACCCATTGCCCACATGTCTGAAGCAAAACAGCACATAAAAAGAGCTTAAGCTACCATATTGATTGGTAATGGATTCATGGCTAATCTTTTCACAGTACAAATACTTTTCTTTAATCATAACTTACCAACTTTAAAACCATACAGATGTGATTGAAGCAGTACTTCAGGAGCTCTATACCTGAAACATAACCAACAAAAATCAATCAATGATACAGTCTAAACCACAGACGATTGAATGATCAGTTCCCGATGGAATGGATAACTTACCAGCGCGTCGAGACATACTCCGTATATGGTGGTTGTGAGTCGATCTCTCGAGCAAGGCCAAAATCAGCAATTTTAATTGTATCTTTAGTGACCAACAAGTTTTCTACAAGAGTTACCAACAAGTATCAAACAAATCAGTTAGTAGGATTACAAAATGACAATTACCTAATTAATACTGACCTAAAACTGAACTACAGTACAGACTCCACGATATTACTAAAACACTCAAATTCATTTCTCAAGAGTCAAGCCTTTCCATGAAAGAAATAGATTAACAAACTTTAAAAGCAAGAAATGGTGGACGTTTCTTTTAACCTTACAAGAACATTATACTACAGCACATGTTTGAAAAATTAAAGAGTTTCTTATGCACAACACTGATCTGTGATAAATCTTTGGTTTGACATGCTCAGCACGAGTGAAGAGATGTTCAAAACACAGGGCATTCTGATCCATTACCTGGCTTCAGATCACGATGAAAATATCCACGCTGGTGCATGTATGCAAGACCTTGAAACACTTGAAAACACCAATTTCTGATATCAATTTCAGAGAAAAGCTTCTCCCTGTTCTTCATAAGTTGATAAAGGTTGAAGTCCTAAATTGAAAAAAAAATGTATGTAAAGACATGTCCACAAGTGAAAGAAAAATATACATCATGTACGGAAGCAAATGTTGCTCACCATGTATTCAAAGACGAAATACAAGTTGTCACTTTCCCTGATGACTTCCTTAAGCTTAACTATATTTGGATGATTCATTTTCCGCAACGACTGCAGTGAAAATAAGCTTAATATACATTTACAAAATAAAAGTCTGTCCAAAAATTGGCGCAGTCGATGAAATTACCTTAACTTCTCTTAGATTCATGCATACTTCCCACGAATAATATTTTTTCTTCATTTTTTTTATTGCAACCTGAAAAACAAACAATTTGTTCAAAACCGATAATGATTTTACCTTAAAGAACAATAGTTTGAGCATCATAAATGCAAAAGATAAGTACATAGACATACAACTTCACCAGTCTGATTATTTATTGCCTGATACACACTCCCAAATGTCCCATCACCAGCCTCCTTGACTAACTTGTACCTTAAAAAACAAAATGTGCTGTTCAAGACAAGTATGAGGAAACATAACAAGTCAAGACAAAACATGTATTTTACACACCTCTCCATTTCTTGTCGAGGAATACCAAGTAGCTTAAACAGCTCGTGACTTTATTCAGCAAAAGAACAAAACCTCCCAAATGTAAATAACTCTAGTCCTCAACATATGATATGTAGAGAACCCTATAGACTATTGACAAACTGCCTCGCTGGTGTAGCTGAATCCAACATTAATTTTCTGAAACATGCACGAGCACAAAACCAGAACTGTTCTGATGGACACGCCTCCTGGCCTTATTGATAACTGAAAGGAACTGATGAGCAGCAGAGAACATATTGATACCAAACTATAAAGCAACTGAATAGTTGTTCCATTTGTCAGCTGAGTTCCTCTTATCTCAAAACAGCAGCCCACAGGTTTAAAAACTTCGTAACACCTCACTCACTCGTGTATAATAACAAGAAGTTATTGTAAACCTCCAGAAAAGTGACAATGTATTGTTACCACAACTGGTACACAGTGTCCACCAGGAAAGATGAGATACGGTTGACTACGCAAACAACTCAATCAGTTACATGCAGATTTCAACCCTGTGATAAGATAATTGGAAGGAAAAATTGGAGATTAGAACACCCTAAACACACTTGACATGCCTGATGTATTTCAAGAGGATAATAGCCATACCCCAGAAGACGTCTTCCAAAACCCGATTGGATGTTGCATCCACATGCACTACAGTAAAGAACATATCAGAAGATTATAGAGAGATTCTGGCCCAATTAAAAATGGATGCATTGCTTACTTGTAAAAGTGCACTCAACATCTATCTTAGGAGAAAGTTGCATTATGCCTCCCTTACTGATCATTCAAGAGAAACTGAACATTAAGTGCAGTTGACAAAGGAAACAAATCGGAAATCTTCAAGGACGAAAAAACGCCAATCAAGCACTTCCTGGAGTGACAAAACCCGGTCCTTGTAGCAATTTGACCAAAAGAATGCTGGCTCCATGTCTTGATAAAGAAAACAAAGTTATTCAGAACCAAGCCCAGAAACACCTGGTGTTACCATAACAGAAACAGATCAATCCAAAAAATATAGGTGACAAAAGCAACTGTGTAATCAATAGCAGTAGATATCCAGGTTCCGACCCCAACTATACATTATGTAACAATAAGTCATCAAAATCCGTTACAAACTCCATAATATTCTAATAGCATGTATGATGTAATTTATTGGTTATATATGTAATTGTCACATACCAACAAGAGTTACAATAACCGACTTGACCAAATAGAGAAAAACAATCAAGGTGAAGAAAACACAACTGATAGCACAAAACCAAAGCACCAAAGACCATAAAAAGAATTCTAGTTGCAAGCCTAGCACTGTAACAATAGTAGCAAAACCAATCTACATTATACTAAAACATGACGTCCAATTTACATTCCACAATAAAATCATATGATACCACACTCAAACACAGGAATTTCCAATCATCTGCCCAGCAAACAGCTTTGAAAAACTCAAGCTTCTAACTTTATGCTCACCACTTGTGCATCCCATAAAACACATAAATATGATCCAAAAAGGAGCATCATATTGGCTTGCCAGCAATTAATCCAAAAATAAGACAGGAAAATCAAACAAATATGCACTCAATCACGTGAAAGCCTAATTCCAAGAGAAACCTTATTGATTGACCAGTTCAATTAAACAAAAATTGGAAGCGCAGCCATCAAAATTCACAACAATCATTCCAATTCCAAATTTCTAGAATCCTTCCCAACAATTAAACAATCCCTAAAAACCCATTACCCCAAATTTGCAATAAAATAATATTCCTAAGAAAACAAAATCATCAAATAACCCTAATCCAAAATCAACCGAACCTCATAGAACTCATAAATCCGAATATAAAAACCAGATCAGATCCGACAAACCCAAAACCAAAACAACAAGGAGGCTCAGCGATGGAAGAAGATACCTGCAGAGAACCAATCACCGTCGCGAGGGACGGGAAGAGATGGAATCCAGAGCTTCTCTCCTAACCCCTCTTTCCGATCTTAATCAATTTCTCGCTGCCCTTCAAATACCTTCGAATTTTCACCTCTCTCAGTTTTATACCCTCCAGAATAAATTAATTTCTTAGTTGACCCCACTTTTTTTATTTATTTCTTTTGGGCTACCGCTCTTGGTTGCGTGGGCCCTTTATTGTTTGTGGGCTTTTGATCCACAAATATTGTTCTGCTGAGGTGTCTGGATATGAAGACACCGTGTCGCCACCAATCCAACGTTTGACTACGACATTGGTTTGCGGCTTATCTACCGTATCGACCTTGCTTTGGTCCAACTAGTTTTTTCCACGTGTTTGCTACGGTGGCTTCCACCGACCGACCACATAATGCAAAACGAGGCAGGGTTCACCGGACTTATTGATGCAGTACAAGTTGGGGAGGGGTTAACTCGTAATTTTGGAGTTCCGAGCGTTTATTTCCTCTTTTTGTTTTAGGGTTTGGGATTTCCTTATTGTATTAGGACTTAAGGGTTTAGTTTCGCTATTTAAGCACTTTGGAATTTGGTTGTTACTCATTATTCAGAATTATAGTAAAATAATCGAGGTTTCCCTTAAATCTATCTCTTTTGGTATTCTTTTTAAATCTACATCAGCGTGTTAATACAGTTTCCCCTTATTTAAGATGCA